>VSTD030000485.1:0-15807 GCA_008808055.3 Sporobolus alterniflorus | reverse complement strand
CTTAAGCTTTGATGCATGCATAGTTACCATCACTTGGTCCCTTTTGTTTGTTTTTATCGCTCTGTGGGTTATCTATCTCACTTGGTAGATTACTCTAGCTCCTCGTAGCTCGAGTGTTTTATAAACGTTGGTGTGTTTCCATATATTTTATCGACTGACAAGGAAGAATTTGGCTTTACTCATGGACATAGCGTTCAAGTTTAAATCCTTCAGTGAAGCTCCACGCCTTGCACGGAAGTGTGGTACCCGCAGGAGTGACCCTCCTATTCGGGCTTTATAATCCACCATGTCGAGGTCATGGCGAGCCGACCAAACCTGGGCTATTGTATCACCTTGGGTGGATTCCTTGCTGTGATACAGTTCGTGAGATACCGGGGTCGCGAAGCAGAGTAGGCAGCATATCAGGTGATTTAGAATCCTGGGTAACATACTGTGATAGACAAGACTAGAATAGATCTTTAGGAGTTGACCCTCTTCTCGAGTCTCCCGACTAGGTGGAACCTTAGCTTACCCATAAAACATAGAGAACTAGTGTGTGTGTCTGTTAACCCCAGTTAACGTAACCTCTGTATAGCCTAGTAGTACTCATTGGAGTTACTCCATGTGTTAGTCTTAGACATGATAGAGATCCCCCTCCCTTGGAAAAATATAAATATGATACGTGGAGAATACTCCCAGTGAAGTGCTATATTGACAATTTCGTGCGCTTGCGAAGCTGCATATGAAACGTCAACAATATGATTGACCTTTGCCTTGCCATAGGACTGCTGGGTCTTGGCGAGTGCTGCACGAGTGGGTCGAGTCATCTGCTTGAGTCCATTCATAGAGTTGGAGAAAGTTGATGGTGCCGTCTTTGGGTATGGACCGTTGGTGATGAAGTGGCCAGTCTCCCTGCAATTGAAGCACTTCTTTGGGTTGCTGACTTGACTTCCTCATGTCTGTTGCTTCTGAAAAGATCCCTGGGTCTTCACGGGGATGGTGGGCAGCCTGTAAGACATAGCAGGAGCCTGGTACGAGACCATGTTGTAGCTCTTCTGACTAGAGAAGTTGGGCTGCTACAACTTCAAAGTCTTTTCTTGCAAGTGCGTCTTCTTTGCTTCAAACTTTCTCTTCATGTCCCCCATTTCATCTTGCTTGTTCTTTGCGGTGGTGATGGCCTTGTTTACCATAGTGTTGAAGTCGGGGTAAACTCCGGCTCTGATCAAAGTCCTCAGCTCAAGGTCGAGGCCACGGAGGAAGGAATCCTGCTTATTCTTGTTAGTATCCACCTCATATGGAGCATAGCGAGATAACTCCATGAACTTGTACAGGCATTCCGTCACTAACTGGTTTCTCTGCTGAAGGCTCATGAACTCCTGCCACTTCAGCTTCATCACACTGTTGGGGTTGTGGTGCTCACAGAATAGCCTAACAAAGTCATTCCAGACCATGTTGCGTGCATCAGGGTTGACCTCCTTGTAACTTTGCCACCAAGAAAGGGTAGGTCCCACCAGCTGCTGCACAGTCAATAGAACTCTATCTCTGTCATTGGCGTGCACCACGTCTAGCTTCATCTCAATCTCACGGAGTCAGTCATCTGCCTCGATAGGGTTGTCAGACCCTCCAAACTTTGGTGGGCGAAGTCAGTGAGAATCCACAATCTGGTGGATGTATGGGTTTGGGCCATGCTGAACATTTCCTTGCCCAGCGTTGTTTTGATTCATCACATCACAGCATTGGCCAGAAACTCCTGGATGTGGTTCTGGTAGTCTAACACAGTCGCCAGGTCAACAGGTGCAGGAGATGGTGGTAGTGCCTCCGGGTTGACTTTGGGATTGTTTGAGGCAGTGAGCTCGACCGGGATAGGGTTTGGGTTGGAGAAAGTTTGTCGGTCTCCTGCAGCTCTACAGACCTCATCCTCGTCCCTCTAAGGAATATCCCACTGATGTGACATCTGTTTAGGAGAGAAAAGAGAGGGATTAGAACTTTGTATGTTATAAGTATTTTTAACGCAGCGATTTAATTTTTTTTTATCCTAATGTTCTATTTATTTAGGCTTATATATATAAATAAATAAATCCACCTTATCGCAGACTAATATTAGTCACACAACATCAAACAAGCACAATCAACATTCATTCAACCAACCACGTGCAACAATCTTATAGATACAAGGAGGGGAGATACAATACTCAGCACAAAGGTCTGCTGGGACCAAAACTAGCACAAGGAACTTAGGGATCTTGTCTTCAGGTCTGGCGCCATCAATGAACATGTCTTGATTGTTCATCCCCTTGCCACATGGAGTTGGTAGAGGGGCCGGCGGCACAGACTCGCTCATCCTGAAGGGAGGAACTGCCATGCAAGGCAAGGAGAAGCCATCAAGGATAGGCGGGTTGGCATTTCCGGCGTAGTGGTCCCTCCTGTAGGCATGCTCTAGGAGATATACACCTCAGAGGAGCCTGCTGTTGTGATCAGCCTAGTCCAACAGCTCATCTTCCAGAGCCATGACTCAGCTTTCCGCATGGACAGCATGGGCCTCATACTTGGCCAGCTCCACTCGAGAGTTGTGCCATCGATGTTTACTGAGCTCAGCGCAGCTAGTCATGGTCCTTGCATGAGCACACTATTGGTCGCACAAGCTGTCCAGGGCTAGCAAGTAGCTCACCATGGCCATGATGGTGGGGTCTTCTTCTTGAGGTCCCAGGCTTTCCAGATTGTGAACTCTGGCTTCCTAGGCAGGATGGTTGTGGTCCAAGGGTGGAAAGTACTTCATTGGCATGGGGACCAGATGCGACTCGCACATCTAGCAGAGGCACTTCAAGGCTTTGCGGGTAACAAGCTGATAGGTGTCGGACAGATGGGTCCCGGTGGCGGTAACACACCACGGTCCCATTTCTGAGAATCTGTCACTAGCACCAATGTGCACTGTGACTTCACAATACTCCATGCCGTCTTCCACGTACTCACGACCCATGTATTCCGGGCTACCCGAAATACCAAGTCGGGCGATGGCAACATAGAGCACCTGGGGAAAACCTTATTCTTAGATGCAACGAGTGATGATCCAGTCACTGGCCATCTGGCTAAGGAAAATAAGGAATGGTCAGGGCCTTCAAGGCAAAAAATCAGAGTCCTACACAGTTTTATGTTTCCTACGACCCTTATTTGGCTCCTTAACCTAAGGTTTAAGCCAAGGGGTTTCCTATGCCTTATGGCTTGCGTCCTACAGCCAAGTACGGCTCTGATACCACCTGAAACACCCTGATCTGAAAATCAAAGCTTATAATGTATTTAACGTACCAATCACTAGACCAGTCATTGGTACAATACATTATACCAGTGGTTCAAAGTCGTACAAACAGGATTAACGAAATACAAGAGTCTTCAACAGAATAATGGCAGCCACTAATGCGACTATGAGGGTAGACAGGACTACAGTTATTACATCTTCACACTCTGACATACTAGCTACGACTATGAACCACCTCTGAAGGTAGCTAACCCTTTGGGACACGACTCGGGTGCGGATGCTAGCTACTCAAAATATCTGAGATCAAAGTCGGGATCAGCTGCGAAAACACAACAACAACAAACACGTGAGTATAAAAGTACTCCACAAGTCCCACCTCACCAGGTCAGGGTAAAGCAATAGATAAATATGCCATGATCAAATAAATGCATACTAATAATAATAGAGAAAATAACAATGATAGTACTCAAGGAATGGCAATAATCATCTAAACAGATTGGACATAGCCAATGATAGAGCTCAAATCACCATACTCAGGATCTACGTGTGAGGTCCACACCATAAACTATCCTATACCGAGCACATGGCCATTCGAATGGGTTTTTAACTCTGCAGAGCTTGTACACATCCACAAGTAGAAACTACCCAATGACAACCCGAACATAGGTGACACCTAGCTGTGGACTACACCAGCTAACCACCCACAACCAACAGACCATACCACTCTTGGTCAACAAACCAACTCATCCCATTGGATGATGCTAGAATAGCCAGTGGGATTAATCTAAGCCCTGCCCATACAGGGTCGAGTGGGGGCATGAAAAGTAAAGGCTAGATAAGATGACAACACATCCACATTCTTTAATCCTCGACAACTCACCTACCCAAGTCCATCACCACGATGACCCTCGGGCATAAGCCTACACCAACAGTAGTGCTTACACGGCCTCAACCATATCTCGACATCAAGATCAACTATCACATCTAGACTACTCATGCACACAATAGCAAGGATAAACTATACAAATGCATACTCATATCAGGGCATAAGTGAACATCAGCATGTCAGCATGACGTAGATAAGGCTATCAAAGGCAATGCAACACCCATATAGTAACCATCCTAACCAAGACTTTATCTACATCGAGCATACACATGGGATTAATACGATCAAGAGGGATGGTGAGACTTACCTTCGTCCTCACTGAGGTTGGCTACAGTGTCAACGGGGTCATCCGGGAGATGAGGCTCCTCCTCAAAGATCGGCTCTTCGATACATGACATACAAACAAGCAAATAAACATATTTCAGTACAATATATAATATGGAAAGCAATTTAATTAAATAGAACTTGAATTTAGAGAGGTTTTGGCTCTGGTTTGGAAGGATTTGGATTTGGGGTTCAAAAGCTATGAATTTTGGAAGTGGAATTGTTTTCTGAAAATTGGAAAGAGCTTGTCGACATTGGGCGGCTTCCAGCGTCGACTGGGCCGGTGACCTAGGCTGAGATCTTGGCTTCTAGGTTGAGCGTGCGCGTGCTCGGTCCGAGTGGGCTCCGGCCTGAGGCCTCGTGGTGCGGCCCTGTTGTGAGAGGGAGTGGCCTGTGATACCGCCACACCGGCCAATACCACTTCAACGGTATAAGGTCTGAAAGCAAGGCAGCCCGGCACACGTTCTCCACCGACGGCAGCGCGCAGCGCGGAGCTGGCGAGATGGCCGCGGCAGTGCCCGACGAGGTGCTAGGTGATGGGGGAAACGGTTCTGGGTATGAGGGAATCCCATTGGCTCGGAGCTAGGGGCAGCTGTCAAGGAGGTTTGGTCCCTCCACGGTGACGCGGTTCGACGACGTGGGCAACACGGTGTCCAGTTCACCGAGGTGGACACATGGCCTGACAATTGGCTTGGAGTATTTGATTTGGGTCCCTGATGCTCCCCGGTGAGTTGATTTGGAGGACATCACGAGTGCTAGGTAGATTGAAGGGGGGGGGGGGGTGCGGTGCGACTGAGATTTGGGAAAAAAATGGAGATGGGCTCAGGCGGCTAGCTTACCCCGATGAAGGAGCGGCGGCGCGCTGCGGGGAAAGGGTGTCGGTACAACCTTCTTATAGGTGTGGAGCTCTCGGCGTACAAGGTCACGGGGGTGGGGCTCAACACCATGGTGCCAAGTAGTGCTACGGTGGCTGGCTGGTCCTTAATGGCGTCGGACGGCTCAGCTGACGACTAGGATGGGGTGCGTTCAATGAGGTGGTCGACAGGGGCATGACTCGACTAGAGGACTGGGCGGTGAAGGGAGTGAGAAGGATGGCGTGCACTGCCGCGGTTGCATAGGGGCTCAGCAGACACGACGCAAAGGCAACGGTCGAAAAGAAGACTAGGGGCCCGGGCATAGGGGTCCTAGCCGCGGTACAAGGGCAGTCCTTGACCGGGGTCGAACGGGTGGTGTGCGACGGTGGCTAATGGCAGCAGGGGCAGGCAAGGATGGCTAGGATGCGGTGCTCTGGCATGGCGTGAGTGGCGAGGTGAGTCCTGTGACTCTACGGCACTAGAGCGGATGGCGCGGGCAGCTCCATGGGAGGGGCGGTGCGCTTGGATGAGACGGTGATGACTGGCACAAAGAGGTGGACGGCGGTGGCACAACGCGTGATGGAGACCCGATGGGCAAGCTCTATGCGCTTCTGCTCGGCAACAGGAAATCAAGAGGGGAGGGAGAAACGGGCTAGGCCGGCGCCGAGAGAAAAAAGGCCGGGGGAAAACGAATCAGCCCACGACGCTAAAAAGGAAAATGGGCCACGCACGAGAGATTTGGTGATGGGCTGTGGAAGGCTTCGGCCCGACTGAATAGGGAGGGTTTCAAATTTATAAACTATTTTATTTGAATTTTGGGTTTGAAACAAGGTTTATTTTGAATTCAAAAATGGTTTGAAGATTCATAAATTTCAGGGCGTTACAGGAGGTTACTCCCTCCGTTCTCTCTTTTTTTTAGGAAGTTGGGAGGGGTGAGGGCTCCTACCTAATTTTTTGATTAAAGAGTTTATGTACATGATCCAAGAAGGAGCAAAATAAGAGAAAAAGGTGCAGATGCAACTGCCATATGCGTAGAGCAAATCCCCTAGAAATTTTCTACATTCAGCTAATCATTGAGTCGCAGGCCTTCTTTCAATCACCTAGTCGGTAATCGCTTTTCTTCTAGCCTTGTTTTTGCATCAGTTCGCCCAGAGACTTATGGTGTTGCAGCAGTTTGTCTCCATGGTAACCACCGGTATAAGCGCATTATCAAAAGCTTTCTTGTTACGTGCCAACCAAATATTCCAAATGATGGCTATGAAGATAGTGGCCCAGTCCTTACTCTGAGCTGGATTCACTAACCTTGGGTTAGTGATCGAGCCCTGCACAGATTGCAGCCCCTGCAAACTTAAGACATTGAACTTTCTCCAAAGAAAGGAGGTGCAAGGGCAAAAAAAAAAGAGCATATGAGATAGTCCTTCTGTTTGGCACCCAAATGGGCATCCAGCATCCGTCGTGATCCCTCTCCTGGCTAATCTCTCCTTTGTGCTGAGTCAATTGTGTAGAGCCAGCCAAGCGAATATCTTGCACTTTTTAGGTGCGAAGGAGTTCCAGATTTCTTGGTTACCTACACATGAAATTCCACCAAAATTAAAAGCATAGTAACAACTTTTAACCAAAAAAATCTTGTCTGGACCAAATCTCATGATTCTCACGTTTGGCTCGTTGCTAAGTGAGACTTGTTCTAGTCTATCTAGGAGAAGACTAAGTTCCTCCTCCGCCCTATGAGAGGTTATGTGACCAAACCTCAGAACCCACCCATTTTCTGAATAGCAGTCAACAACCGAAACATTAGGCTTTTGAACATGAGAGAAGAGATATGGGAATTGGATGGATAGGGTCTTGTTCCCTAGCCAACTATCAAGCCAGAAGCAAGTGGCCTTACCATCACCTATGGATACTATCATCATACTCCTGTAAAGGTGGATTACGGACATGATTCAACCCCAAGAGCTGGAACATCTAGTGATTTTATCACCTAACCTCTTCTGACCCGAGTAGACGAAGGATAGGATCCAGTTAGCCCAGGAGGATTTGTTT
The DNA here is from genome assembly GCA_008808055.3 of Sporobolus alterniflorus. Lineage (NCBI taxonomy): Eukaryota > Viridiplantae > Streptophyta > Magnoliopsida > Poales > Poaceae > Sporobolus > Sporobolus alterniflorus. The sequence continues at coordinate 8,471 of VSTD030000485.1, read as the reverse complement.
GGAGTATGCAATTTATGAATAAATTTTAGAAGGAGGCAGATATTTTGGGTTTCCAAAAATTTTATGATTAGACCGCCCTCGTCCACGGGTCTACATACTACATCCCATGCAACCTTAGAGTGGGAACCTGACGTGGGTTTTTGACCAGTCCAGAAGTAGGCTCGTCGTCTTTTATCTATTTCTTGACAGAACCACTTGGGGGCTTTGATAGAAGCTAAAATATGTGATAGTAACGCACAAAGCACAGATTTAGTTAAAGTTAAGCACCCTCCCGAAGTAGCCCCGAAAGAGTGTCTATTCTGGTGTCCAAAGAATGCAACAAAGGGGAAAGGGCCCATTTAGGGAGCTTGGAATCTGAGAGAGGGATACCTAGGTAAGTCTGGGGAAAGGATGTTATAGGGCATCTCAGGATATTAGTGATTTGTGTTTGTTCTTCGTGGTCCAAATTAATGGGAACAAAGGTAGATTTGTTGTAGTTAATCATTAACCCTATCGTCAGAGAGAATGCGTTTAGGATTTCTTTAAGTAGCCGGGCATGATTTGGATCTCCTTGGAAGAGAATTAGCGTATCGTTAGCATATTGAATCACGGGGCAGGTTAAATCCGCTACTACGGGGTGTTTGGGTCCTTCTTCTCTAGAAAAGGAATAATTGATTTTTTAGAGGGCATCCACTAAGATTAGAAAAGGAGGGGAGAGAGAGGGTCCCCTTGTCTTAGACCTCGCCTGATTTGAATTCAGGGGCCTGGGATTCCATTTAGCAGAATGGTTGTTTTAGCCGACCCTGAAAGAAGCTGGATCCACTTGATTCATTTGCGGTCAAACCCCCTAATCTGAAAGACTCTAAGAAGGCAGTCCTGGGACACTCGAAGGCCTTCCTAAAGTCCAGTTTTAAGACCACATGTCTTCTTCTTCTTCTTAAGCTTGCAAGTCTGGACCAGATCATGGGCATAAATGAAGCTGTCTGAGAGGCTCCTAGAACGGACAAATCCTGATTGGTCAATGTCGATCAAGGATTCCAGATGATCCTGAAGTCTAAATGCGAGGATTTTGTTGATGAGCTTAACTGGACAGTTTAAAAGAGATATAGGTCTATAGGCATTAGGAGAACATGAGTCTTCTTTCTTTTTGATGAGAACGATTTACGACCGGTTGTTTCTGTCCAACTGAAGTTGTTCATCAAAGAATTGGTGGAAAGGTTCATAATATCTGGCTTGACCTGATCCCAAAAGTCTAGGTAGATACCAGAGCCAAATCCATCCGGTCCCAGACTTTTATCCCTAGGGATAAGTTTCAGGGCTTTAAGAACTTCTTCCTCTGAGAAGGGTTGGGTTAAGCTGAATAGGTCAGTTCGGCTGGGATAAACCTTTTCCAAATCAATTAGGTTTTGGGTTGAGGCCGCTTTGCCCAGGATTTCTCGGTAGTAGTTGGTGAAGATACGCTCCTTCTCTTTATGTGTAAAGTAGCACATTCCTTCTTGTTCCACAACTTTAATCTACACCAAGTAACCTTCCCTATTTGCCTGGCCGTGATAGCTACCATATGGATTAGGGAGGACATTTTCCGTTTGAGGATGGAACGGAAGGTCGACTCTAGCGGGGACAGGAGTCTTGTCTCCTCAATTCATTCTATTAAACCTAGGGTCTATTTAGCATTATCAAGATGCGCCCGATCCCGGTAGCAGTTTTTTCTTCCAAGTCTTCGCTTTTTCCCTAAGAGTTTTGAGTTTATTAACTAGGCTTCCTGCTACATCCACGTGAACCGGGGTTGAGGGCCAGTTCGTAGACACCAGATCCTTGAAGCCGACTTTAAATATCCAATTGTTATAGTATCTGAACACTTTGGGCTTAGGGATATTCGTTGAGATTTCTTGCAGGAGAGGGAAGTGATCCGAGGTAATTCTTGGAAGGGATACCAGGGAGGAGTCAGGGAGGATATCATCCCATGGGCCGTTGATGAAAACTCTATCCATCTTACTATGGACAGGGGGGTTGCATGTTACTCCATGTGAAGGTGCGGTCTAGCAGCGGGATCTCTTGAATGGCCGCATCCCTAATAGTCTCATTAAAGAGAGTTTCATTGTGGCTTAAACACTGGGTACTACGTTCGTGGGGAAATCTAATCGAGTTGAAATCACCAAGAAGCCAAGGGCCACTGACAAGATGCCCTAACTCCCTGATCTCCTGAAAGAAAGCGGGTCTATCGGTATCAAGGTTTGGCCCATAGATATTGGAGACCCAGAAAAGGGTTGCGTTAAGTTCTGACTCCAAATGCGCGGAAATGGAAAAAGTCTTAGAGAAGGAAGATACTAATTTGAGTTTGTTAGGGTTCCAAGCCAGCATAAGACCCCGGGAGGCTCCTGCAGCGTCCAAGGTAATATAGGAGTTAAACTCCCTGGGAAGGAAGGTGGAAGATTTAAGAATATTTAGGGTGGCCAGCTTAGTTTCTTGGAACAAAACCAAGTCTAGATGATTGGATCGAAGTGTTTCCTTGACGATGTCACACTTGAGGGGCTCACCCAAGCCTCTGACATTCCAGGTGAGAAACTTTAAAGGAGTAAGCGAACTTGCCATGGGGGAAACTAACAATGCAGCAGAAATTAACCATGCATAACTTAATAATGCAGTAACTTACAGAGCAGCAAACGCTACCAGGACCAGCAGGAACTAACCCAGGCCAGCAACGAGAAACAAAGAAGCAAAAGATAACAAGAAAGCTGCAACTAAACCAAAAGCCGGCGTGACCCCCCTCAGCAACACTGCCCGAACCTGGACTTAATCTCCTAACGAGCCGGGCTGAACTGACCAAAATACCAACCAACCAACTGAGGCTAATCCTAGCGACTACGAAACTCCAAAAGCTAGGAATGGAAGAAAGCAACAACCAGGAAAAGGATAAAAAACAGGAACAAGCGGTTGACCACGACGCTAGACCGCTACTAGCTGAGGCTTGGGAGGACCTAATCTTCATGGGCAGCAGGGGTAGCAGCTTCGATCAGTTCTCCGTCATCCTTATCGTCGAAGCCACAGTCCTTTCCCAGGCGCAGAAGCTGATCCAGCTGAAGCAAGGGCGGGATGGAATTGTTGTCGCCCTCTTAGTCATTGTTGGAGCTTGCCTTGGAGACTTTGGAAGCGCAAGAGGAAGCACTGTCTTCCTTTTTCTTTTTCTTGAGTGCCTTCTCAAGTATGTTTACGTACAGACCCTGTGACTGGCTCGCTAGCCTCGTGCTACGCCGGGGCCCCAGTTCCTGCACCGGAACGATGAGATGATCTAGAGCGATGCCCTGCACTGGCGCCATCGCGGCATCCTGGATCAGCGCCAGCACGGCGTCCTGCACCGGCGCGATGACCATCGGAGCGATGTCCATCCCTGGCGTGACGTCCAGCACTGGCGCAGCAGCCAGCACCGGTGCGATGTCCTGCACCGGCGCCAGTGCGGCGTCCTGCGCCGGCGCGTTCTCCTGCATCGGAGTGAAGCCCAGCCCTGGCTCGATGTCCAGCACCGGCGCGAGGTCCTGTACCGGAGAGACGTCCAGCATCAGCGCGGCGTCCCGCACCGACGCAATGTCCTGCACCGGGACAAAAACTGGGGTCACTTGCTCTTGGGTAGGATCGGGGACCGCTTCCAGCTGCTGTGGTGGAAGAAGCAGCGGGGAAACAGGAGGCGAGTAGCTGTTCTGCTCGGAGCCCAAGGGTTCGGGCGCCAAAGCCTCCAGACTCGATCCCTCTCCAAACGGGACCTCCCTGGCTTGGAGGATGAAACCAGAAACCCCTTGATCCCCCTTTGAAATCTGCAGGGAAGAAGTTGGTAAGATTTGATGAGGCTGATGTTGCGGGATATCGGGCGAGAGCCTCAGAAAATCTGGAGAAACCTTCTCCTTAATGCAAGGGCAGGGCACCTGCCATTTTCTGTTAAAAAAATCTGGAGAAAGTAATGGTGTGTCAACAGAAGAGGGAGGGGTGGTTATTGTTCTGACCAAAGGAGGAAAGGAACGGGATCTACCTAATGCACAGGCTCTAGGTGCAGGGGATCCAAAAGCCGGGGTGATACCTAAATGGGCATGATGCTCTCTGTTGATGTGCCATGCAGCAGGGGGGATGCTGGTGTTGTTGGTGTTATGTCTGTAGGGTTGTGAAAGTTGTTTGGAGCGGGTAAATAGATAATTAAATTTGAAACTCACTTAATTTAAATAAGTTAAATTATTAAGGGTATCGAATATATCCAGTCTTTTGATGGATATGTCTGGCAGATACTGGATATATTTGGTCTAAGACCAGATATATCCGATGAAATAGGATATTAAGTAGCGAAAAGTAGATCGAACACCAAGACGATGAATATAAGGCTCAATAAGCTTACGACTAGCAAGTAAGACACTATATAGCATGTAGAAATAAGTAGAGCAACTAGATACAACATATTTATTTAGAATCACCCCTAGGGTTAGGTCAAACTTTAAGTAAGAACAATAATGAAATCAAAGCAAGCACAAGAGACACAAGATTTGTTCCCGAAGTTTGACTAATTACGAAGATTGCCTACGTCTCTATTGAGGTATCCACAAAGGATCGGGTCTCTCTCAACCCTAAATATCACTGAACGATTATCAAGATCTAGTTCAATTTTTCATTATCAAATCTCCATGAATGAGGAGGCAATACAAACTTTTCAAGGCTCATCATAACCTTGGTGGCCCCCAGAGAACACCTAGTCCATGTATGGGACAAGTCTCCAAGAGTAACGAACATACAGAGATCGTCGGTGAAGTGCTTTGCTTAAAGATTGAGAAGGTCACTCAAATAATGGCTCAAATCTCTCCTAGTAAGTTTGGATTTGAGTGAAGCTTGAAGGAGAGAGAGTTTGACCTCAAAAAGTGTTGGTTCAAAGTGTATTGGAGTCAATGGAGTGGCCAACGGAGTGAAGGGGGTGTGGATCTTCTTTTGTAGCCCCAAAAGAAATCTGCCCATTGGGGTGTCAGAGATCCGGACATGTTCGAGAAATGTTACTGGAACCCGGTCTTAGCACCGAACATGTCCGGTGCCAGGACTTAACTTGGGTTAAAACAGGAAGGCCGGACATATCTGATCTAGGGATCGGATATGTCGAGAGAACGTTTCTGGAACCCGGACACATGTCTGGCAATCCTTACTTGAACCCGGTGACCGGGCCGGATATGTCCAAAGAAAGACTTAGTCGGGACGAGATAAGGCTTGACTGGATATGTCCGGTCCTAGGGCCAGACATATCCAGCAAACGCCTCTAGAACCCGGCACAGAGGCTGCATAAGCCCAGCTGACTGGAGAAAATGGGGAGGCCTGGACATGTCTAGGCTGGGGGTCAGACATGTCCATCAAATGCCTCTGGAACCCGGTCTGGAGATCAGATAGGTCTGGATTTTTCTCGCAAGTTGGAATGGAAACAAGTTTTTGATGATTTGCACTTCACCAACTCGCTCGATGCATCCCCTTTGATAGTACAAAGTTCCTAGGACACAAATAAAATATAATCTCTCTAATCCTCAAAGATCTTTGTGGCTTTTTCCTTTTTCTTTATTGTAGGCCATATAATTTTTAATCACATGTCCGTATTGCCTTTTTTAATGTGATACTCTACAAAACTCTTGACACAAGGTTAGACCTCTAATTGTTGGTCATCAATCCTCCAAAACCCACACGGGGGCCTAGATGCACTTTCAGAAGCTTCTTCAGCTGAGTCGATCGCTCCTAATCTGACTAGTTCGAACGCACCAGAACAGACCGATCCTTCCGTCGCTAATCAGGTTACTTCGACCGACCCTTCTACAGGTAGGCATGGGCGCAAGCGTCCCATGTCCATTCCCAAGCGGAAATAAGCACTTTCTTCAATTGATCAGGTGATGACACAAATTGAGCTTCCTCCGTACCGTGGACATCGCAGTCCACTAGATTTAGTTGTTGTAGAGCTTATCTTTGGACACCTTTTTGAAGCCTTTCGACACACATCTCATGTTGTTGCTGCTGGTACTTTGGCTGGTGATGATACTAGGCCCCAGAAGAGAACATGCCAGCCGAGGCTAAGGAATGTGCTTGTGCCTAGGTACTCGATAATTCTATTCTTGATGTCGGGGCCTGGTCGTATACTGATTAGATGACTGTTTATAGGAAACCTTCTGAAGGCTGATCGTCGAAAGCTGCTGAACAACTGGCTGATGATAAGGCATTATCATCTGTGTCCACTATTTCTGTTCCTCCTCCTATGGGGTCACAGGCATGACAATCTACTCCAATGCTGAGGCTAGGCATTCCACCCAACAAGTTCTTCAATATCTGGAGAATTTGAAGGATGTGGAAGCTGATTGGGAATGTACCCATTCTTCCTTTACTGCTTCAACCCTATGATTTTCTTTACTGACTTCATGATTTTTTTGACTTGTAACCTTGACTGCACAACTGGCGGCAACAAAGAAAGCGTTGTCTAAGGAAAAAGCTTCCCGATCAGCTGCTGATCGGTCCTTGGCTGAGGAAAAGGCTGCTCAACAAACTGTCGAATAGTCTCTTCAGACTTCTGATGAAGCTAGGGCTGATCTGACTCGGGACCTTAAGTCAGTTCAGGCTTCCCTCACCGCCACTACTAATAAGTTGGTCGTCAAATCTTCTGCTCTAGATTTCGCGATGGTTCAGGTGCAAAAGATGGAGATGAGCTAAAAGCGGCTGAAGAAAAGCTGAGGGCGGCTGAGGAAAAAATGAAGACCCAAGGGCAGCTGCTTGACTCGGCTCAGCAGACGCTCTCCAAGCGAGAGTTCTCATCTTCGACAGTGATTTCTTTGGCGATGGCACTCATGAAGAATCACATGCCTGAATTTGACGTAGAGATACTTCGAAAGGACTTCACAGTTGATGACATGGAGTGGGCAGCGTTAGTAGATAGCGCTTATGATACTGCCCAACATTTTGTGTCTTTGTATGACTTCTTTGTGCTCGCTGAGTCCGATAATAATAATAGCCCTATCACCTTGTAATCTTTCTTCTACAAGCTATAATAAATTGTTGTTAACTTATAAATTTTTTGCTTCGATGTCATTGATTACTTGATGGATATGGACATATAGATGCCCCTTAATTTTCATACGCCGATGAATAATGTGTATGAAAAGCACATTGATACATCAATTGGGATATGCTAAATCTGCGCAGATAATAAGTATTAGATTGTCAAGGGACGTCAATTAGGAGCTCCTTGCTTTTTGTTTGCGGTGCTGCATGTTTAAAAGACATAAGATAGATGTTAAGGGACGTCAATCGGGCCCCCTTACTTTTTGTACGTGGCGCTGCACGTGTAAAAAGCATAAGATAGATCTTAAGTGACGTCAATCGGGAGCCCCTTGCTTTTTGTACACGGTGCTGCACATATAAAAAGTATAAGATAGATGTTAAGGGACGTTAATCAGGAGCCCATTGCTATTTGTATGTCACGCTATGTGTGTAAAAATATAAGATAGATGTTAAGGGACATCAATTGGGAGCCCCTTGCTTTTTGCAGCGTTGGTTCGCTAACCGTGCATGCGATCGAAAGTGATCCCCTTGCGTCAATCGAGAACGCTTATTGCTAGTTGGGCAGCACTTCTCAGATCATCGTAATGTGCAGAAACGCTCATCATCTTGCGCGGTCCCAGGGGTCACGCCTTGAAAGCCGATCAGTCGCTATCTGACCCGATCGTGAAACTTAAAGAGGATTGCCCGAGAATCCAAGTATATTTGCAAGTAAGTCTGGTATGACTCGCTGGTCGATACGGGCCGTATGCATCTGGTAGTGTTTACCCTTTAGGCAACGATAAAAAATTGTCTGATTCTTAGCTGGGATAAAGCATCTGACCAGAATGGGAATGTGTCATCTATTTTTTGAGACTTATCATTTTTGCTGTTTGGGCTGATGAGCCCCTTCGGTCGATGGACCGAAAGATAATGTAGTATACTAACAGCTGTAAGATGAGAAACATTGTATCTTTATTAATCAAATAAGTATATCAAGCATAATATTTGCGCAGCTAATTAGCATTCCACGTATTGGGGAGCATGCCGTCGTCCACCTCTACTAGCACGTAAGCCCCTGGTGCAGCTATATCGACTATGATGAACGGTCCTTCCTAGGGCAATAAAAACTTGTGCTTGTCTTTGATGCGGATATCCTTCTTTAGTACTAAGTCCCCGATGTTAAGATCTCTCTAGACATTAGCCAATGCTTCAGGGATTCTTGATAGTTTCGCACATTAGCCAATATTGTGTTGCACTTTTCTTCTAACAGATTGGAGTCGAGCTCCCTTACTTCTGCCTGACTTTCTGCATTAAAGTGTGCCACCCTCGCTGACTTTAGGTAGATTTCTGGTGGTAGCACTGCATCTACTCCATAGACCAAATTGAAAGAAGTATCTCTAGTTGCTCTGTTGATATTGGTATAAAGGGCCCATAACATTGAGGGTAGCTCCTTATGCCAATTT
>VSTD030000484.1:0-15808 GCA_008808055.3 Sporobolus alterniflorus | reverse complement strand
ATGTGTGTTGACTACATGAGCCCTAACAAGGCATGTCTAAAAAATCTGTTTTACCTACCACGCATTGTCCAAGTCGTAGATCTCACGTGTGCCCCAGGATCAATTGTTCCACACATACAGACCAAAAGTGTTCACAGATAACCAAATGTCATGAATAAAGTATATTTATTACATAAATAATATCTCTAAAGACTAAAGCAACTCTCTTGCAGAACGGAACAACAGAAGACTCCATAACACCATAGGAACGACAACTGAGGCAGCGCACAGCCTAGAACTTCTCATTGAAGAATTCCAGTCCATATTCTCCTTCTGAGCAGCAGGTTTGAGTAGCAGGGGGTGGGGGGAATAGCAAGGATGAGTACACTAATGGTTGGTACTCAACAAGTGCAGGAATAAATGATATGCATGGGTAATAATAAGGTAAAGTTGTAGACATGTGATAAGCAGAAATGCACCTATACTTGACTCTCAAACTGTTAGCACCTAATTCTAATGCTAAAGTTGTATGCTTAGACTACCCAATTAAGTTGAATTAATATTCTCAAAGTATGATCCATGAAGGGGGGTTCTATAGATCATACGACTCCACACAAGATAAACCAAAACCATACCAAGCCCATCCCAAACCAACTAATCTTGAGAGGATCCCAGACCGCTTATAACCGTAACCATGGATGTCATGACAGTTGTACACTTTGCAAAGGTTAGCACCCTATACCCATGAGTAGTGATATCATCACTAGCTAAGCGACTATAGACACCTCTTTTTTGCCATTCTTACACTTCCTTTGGTGTATGGTCCAGAGATCACTACATGCCATTACAAAGGTTTACTATGAGTCATATGCAAAGCTTTGCTAAGGTAATACCTAGTACCATAGCTTTGCTAAGCTTTCCTGGGGTAGTCGCAGTACCATAACCCCTCTTGTACCGTGTGAGCCCGGGCGAGTAACTACATCAATTCCCATGCATCCGAGCAAGGCACACTTCCCATAGCATCCCTAATTAGTATGCAAGTCGTTCCATACCGGACACGTGGTGGCACCTGTTATACTGGGGTGTCTACTCCTATGATTCGGTCCTTAGCAGATTCGAGCATGACTATCCATATCACCCGACGAATTCCAACTGTCTCCACCATTCCAACGCATCCTCAAACCATAGCATCAATCCTCACCACGGTCACCTCACATCACGACGAATGGAAGACCAACACTCTCAATACTAAGGCAAGCCAAACTCAACATCATAAAAATGAAAAGACTTGTACGACACTCATGACTGCATGGCTAAGCACAACTAATCAAATATAAACCCAAATCCTAAAGTATGAGGGTTAGGTAACAAAATTAAGGCATGCAGGCCAGTGTAGGTACTAGAGAAAGAAAGCACATAGGATCAATATGGTCAAGGTTCACTTACCTTACTCTACCGCTAGCTGCAGCTCAAAGTCTTGAACGTCGACCTCTTGGAGATTCTAAAAATCTTTGGCAGCTAATGATAACGATTGGAACCAAGCAAGTACAAACAAATAAATAAACAGTATACCAAACAATACCTATTGACTAAGCAAATAGTGCCAACAAATGCTACTCATCACTACCAACACGTGGGTGTAGGAATCACCTAAATCAGAGCTACAGTCAAGAAGTTACGAAGGTTTGAAGTTAATAGATTAAAAAAGTAATTAAAATTAACAGATTAATTAAGAAAAGACCTAATAGTAAATATAAATCTTATATAGGGACCTATATGTAAAATTACAAGGATGAAAATATAATTTTAGAAGAGTTTGGAATAGTTTTTGTAAAGTTGTAAGGACTAAACTGTAAATAAAATAAATTGGAAGGGCTTTTCTGCAAAAAGACAGGTATCCCGAATTTCCTACAGTGGGGGTTCCTTCAACTGCGGTGGGGGCTCCTTCAATCTGGACTACAACGGTGGTGGGGGCTCCTTCTGGTGGTGCTCCAGCTCCAAGGACTTCTCCAGCAGCGGCGGTGTTGGTGGGGGCTCCTCCTTCAAGCGGTGAATCGACCCGAGAGACTCTGATTCGACGGCTCCACGGTGGCGGCGACAATGGTGAAAAGCGGCTCAGTTTGGGGTAAATTGCACGGGGAAAGCCTCTATTTATTGGGGGCCTCAATCTACTCGTAGGCAAGATGGAGTCTGGCGTAATCTTGGCTCAAACCGACTAGAAATCACGATTTTAGAGGTAGGATTCGATAGAGGATCGAAACTTTCCTAACAAAAAAAATCTGGTTCGGTTGGGATCAGACCTAGGCGGTCTGACTGGGTGACCCGGGTGGTCTGACCGCCACGGCATCTGTGGCCAGCTTGCTAGGCCTCTTGGGCCAAGCGCAGGGCAATGGTGGGCAGGTCGGGGTGGGCCGGCGATGGGGTTTTGGCCTGTGGCCAAAATTGAAATGTTTTCCATTTTCCAAACCTTTTATAGTTTTTGCAAATTAATTTGAATTGAAAATAATTTTGAACTTCGACTGACTCCTATACGCAAAATAAATTACAAGAGCACTCCATCACACAGTAAATTATGTAGCAACATGAATACATCAAGCAATTATTGTGACAGAACCACCTCAGGGAGGGGTTCGTCGACCAGGATCAGCTTCAGCGATTCTCGGTGAAGCGAGAACACAATCAACCCATATAAGTACAATACCAAAATATATTAAAGTTTAATTATAAGTTATTACAACTTAGGTTTACGTTTTAAGTTTACAAAAGGTTGAAGCCCATAGGAACAACTCCGTCAAGAAAATACAGAAATCTGTATAAAAACAAACCGCAGTAAGTAAAAAGTCAAATGGAACTGTTCCCAAAGGATTATATTCTGGAGTTGAACACCAAAAACTTGGGAAACTCTCCCAGATTTCTAATCATTACTCATATGACTCTGTCCGCTAAGAGGTTTAGAAGTTACGGATTTTCAATTTCCAGTCTCAGATTGGCCGAAACTCCGGAAGTCCTGAATACCGTTTCGGTAGACAACTCTCTCATATTTCCGATGGTCCATTAAACAGCTCTAAACGGTTAGTGATTTGCGAGTTACGTCAGTCGGAAGCTTGACCGGTTACTGAATCAGCATTTCTGGGCAAATTGTACCTTCCTGAATAAGGCAGTTTTTTGGCAAAATTTCGCCATGACATCCCCACAAACTTCGTATATGAAAATGTCACCAACGAACTCAGCTTTCTGCTGGTTACTCATATGACCTGTTTTGACATACGGTTTGGTCGCTACGGCATTTTGATGTAGGCTCCAGTTCTGCTCAGATTCTGGACAGATTGGTTTTCAGGTGTTTGATCAGATTTTTGGGCCACAAAGAAAAGTGAAACTCACTGGGGTTTGAATACCAGTTCTGAAGATAACTAACTCAGCTTTCCGACGCCTACTCAAACACATGTTTTTTATAACCACAGCAACTTACGACCGTTTAAGCACATCTCACATGAGGAGTTGGGCGGGTTGCTGAAAATCTGATTAGCCAAAGGTTGGAAGGTCTTGTGAACGGTGAAGATTACATCTTTTACTCTTTCTTATTAGTTTTATTGACTAAGTGACTTGATAATGCAACTCGTTCTAATCGTCCTCACCAAAAGAAAAGAAATGATCCGCTATGTGAATCGTTCAGGTACGATGGCATAACACTCTCAAACATCGTCGCTAATGATTTAACGCATGTTAGTGTACCTACAGAAGATATATAAAATATGCCCTTAGGGGGTCCAACACTTTCGTTCCCACATCATGACCCTAGCAGACCAGCACTTGCATTCCCATCTCAAGCCCCTCATGGGCCATCGGTACTTTCGTACCCACTTTGATGTCCTACAAGCTAAGCACAAACAACTAAACTTTTATAAATAGAAAAAATATACGCAAGTCCTAATAGTTCTACTAAAGCCACAAGAAACAAAATAAGTCCATCAATAATAAAATATGGTTAACACACCAAAAATCACCGCATACCTTCGTTGATGCAATTCCAGCAAGGTATATCAACAAATATGTTAGCTTGCCACCTTAAGAGACTACTATAGTCCATATATGGGCTAAGCGATCCTCACCGACAAAGCGTAGTTATGATTTTTAGGTACTTAGTGTATTGCCCCAAGCTTGCTCTGATACTAGCTGTGAGAAGACCACCTCAAGGAGGGGTTCATCGACCAGGACCAACTTGAGCAATTCTTAGCATAGTGAGAACACAATCAACACACATGAGTACAATACCATATATTGAGGTTCAAGTATAAGTTGTTACCAATTAGTTTCACGTTTTAAGTATCAAAAGGTTGAAGCCCAAAAGATGCCTCAAAATACGATTCAAAGTTTGCGGAAGCGATTCTTCTCATGTTCAGTACATTCTCTTCGCCCTAGAAGAGAATGCCATCCATCAGCTCTCTAAGCCTGAGGATCCCAGTATGGAGTCCAACCCTCATCGGTTTCCACCTCCCACTGACAACCCTCGTCGACACCACCGGAAAGAAGAAACAGTTTCTCACCTGCACAGAGGAGACAACAAGAGTAAAGTTTGAGCGACTACGCTCAGCAAGACTTATCCATGCTGACCAAGAGATCTCCACTAGACATGCAAAGGCTTTAAACAAGACTAATGAACTCATGAGCCTACTAGCAGCTAGACTAAGTATTATTAAGCATATTATTTAGCCAAGTTAAGTTGATTAACATGTGAAGGTTTGCATCTTACATTAACCATGCAAAGGTATCCAAGCAAGATTGATTAACATAAGCCATGACTACAAAGTAGTCATCCATCCATATAGTTATCACCACAATATTATGACGTTGACAATTCTACGGAATGACTGCAATGGACAAGTGCTAATTTAAAACTTGCAAGAATAGAAACCTGACAACACGGCACACGCAGGCCAGAAGGGCACTACGAGTGGCAACCATTCACAATGAGATCAAGGAGATGATTAGGGCCCACCTCACCCTTGTGCACATCTTCCATGCGTATGCCTCAGCAGACACACCGTGGGTGGCCCATGCACTATCCCATTGTACACCCGTTAGGTATGGTAGGATCACTTCCGTCTCAGCAACACATGAGATGCCAAGAAACCCTATATGTACCAGGACACAACTCAAACTTGCTCATCGGGGGCACACGATCGGTCCTTAATCAACTCAGGCAGGGGTTACCACCTTGGAGCTCCAAATTTTAGATTAGACCACTCATCCTCCTTTACATCTAGTATTCTCCACTTTCCCCTAATTGCCCCTCCCGGTCTCCATTTAAGCCATCATTCTCTTCCATCTTGCTAAATCCACATAGGACCTCCATCGATCTAAAGGGTCCTATCATGAGTGGATTCGAACCACTCGTCTTCTACCGATAGCCTACACAACTAAGCATAGCACACTATCATTATCTTCCTTTCATAGGGGTAAACAAAGTGGTTTAGTAAGGGTGTTCTTAGTGCAACTAGGGTTTCATTAAACTCCTATACTTAAGTGTGCAAACATTGCATATGGTAAATATTATAAAGCGAAATCCTATTCAAGGAGGATGCAAAGTGCTTGCCTTAGTTGAGGGAGAGAGAAAAGTTAGCTTCGGTGAAGCTTGGCGTGCTCTCCAATCCAATGGGGTCAGAACCTATGCGGTATGATGCATGAATTTAATGAAAGGCACAACAATAAGGAGGGTAAGAGCGACACGACACATATGCTTTAAGGTGATTAATGACTTATCTCTTTCATTACCTTCATTAACTCCTATTAACCATCTACGCTTAAGAACATAGGTTAAGGGGTGTTTGGTACTTCCTAACACTACCCATGACGAACCATGAGGTGTTCTTATGCTTTAGGATTAGCACTAAGTGTTCATGGTGAAACCTTGTTATGTTCCTTAAAAGAAACCTTAATTACATAAGGTCATGCTTAAACAATGGCAAAAATGAAATTTCCATGGTCATAACTCATGAACAGGGGGTTCTAAAAAAATTCTCTATGTTTGGGTAGCTTAGAACTATTTTTTGGGAATTTTCCATAATTTTTGTAATTAAGGGTAATTAATTATGAATGAATAATTAATTGACAAAGATTAAATAATTAAATCTATAATTAATAATTAAATAAAATTATTGTGAGTTACTATTTAAACATTTGTATACAAACCAAACATGCAAGGATTTCTTTTAGGCTACCGAAATACATTGTGAGTTACTGTTTAAACAATGTAGCTACTGCTATAATCTGCCGCAACATTTTTTAGATTCTTGCTTAAACTCTAGCATGAGCGATTCCACCAACCCTTTTGCGCTATGCGTAAGTGTTCGTGTGATTCCCTCCAGATCGGCCCCATACTTGCTGTTAATATATACATTTATCATATGCATGAGTTCCTCTAAAGTAAACGGAGAATTTACCGGGGTCGATGCCTTCACTGTGTCGCCCTTCTTGATAACCCCATGCCTGGTGTTCTAGAGGCAGGCGAGCTTCTTTTGTCGCCATTCTACCATGACTTCCTTGAGCTCACGCTGCAGCTCCCTCTCCAAGACATTCCGATCCTTCCCTAATAGATCTTCCATCGCCATGCTGACTACATTCTCAGCATTAATCTCAGCCTCGCTCGAAACCTGCTTGGTTCCTCGTGGATCAATCATGATTGTCCCTCTTAAACAGCAACAGCACGCCAATCACCTCGTGCTTCACTGTAATGATCATCAAGCGAGCATCGTTCCCCAGTGGAGTCACCAATTTGTTACTCAACTCAAGCGTTGGGCAACAAGAAGGATTGAAGTGTTAAATTTTGCCTCAACGTGCGGCTAATTTACTCAACAAACTAGCAAAGAGATGATAAACAGGAACAAGAGCTAGTAGATGTGAATAGTAGATGAAAATAAATGTTGAGTTGTGTTCTGCATGTCCCCCAATCTCCTACGAGTCTAAACCTCTTATAACCAAACTCTTCTCACTAACTAATCAACTTTCTCTATTCTGTTACGTCTCATTGATAACTGACCAACCTTATTTAACACAATAACGGACCTTCCCAACCCCTCTCGGTGTACCAGATTACAGCCTTTCCATGGCCTTCTCAAACACCAGATCATGCTCATGTCGTTTGGGTCACCTCATTTGCCTTATCCGAGCTAGACTCACCTTATCCGACCGAACCTGGCACAACTTACCCAGCATGCCTCATCTGATTAAGCCCGACCTTGCTTATCTGGCGCCAACCCGTCTCTGGTTATCTGGCTGAACCCATCGCTGCTTATCCGGTCGAACGTGATGTTGGTTATCTAGTCAAACCTGGCATTGCTTATCCAGCCAAACCCGACATCGGTTATCCGACTTGGCCCTTACCCGACCGAACCTAATGCTTCTTATATTGCTTAGCCTAGTTTCTCTGGATAATCTGGCCCGACGCCGCTTGATGCTCCCCCAATCCTCCCGGTTGTCTTCCCATATTTTCAAGCTCCGCACAACCGAACGTGTTAGCCAAGGCCCCCTTTGCTTCTACTACTTAACCATCACTCGATGGGACCTTCACCAGCTTCAGCATCCAACCTACTTCTACGGGTTCCAGCTTCATCCTGCACACAACAAACCTCAATTCTCACTATCTCTCCAACCCGGCCTACCCTTATCACCCATGGCCAAATTCATGTGTAACACTGGGTAACGTGTGTTGGTGGTTACAGAACAAACATACGGCCATGTTGCCTCTATCGGCAAATCATTGGGGACCCAAGTACCCCATACCAGGTATGGTCCCACCTCACCTAGCTGAAGGGGAGGGACCAACTTAAAAGAACTAGACCCGGGTGCGACCTGTAATATTCAATTTATCCCACCATAATGGTCGCAGACGTGCAGGATCTCATCACTTGTTAGCCTGCAATAACTCACCCTTCTGTCTCGGCTCAGCAGGTGTCTCGGCCTCTGGTAGCCACACCCGAGGGTCTCCGATATCGGGTAAGGGCATTTAATCCCAGACAAGACAAGACGCAACTAGTGGCTCCCACGTGCGCCTGGAACCAGGCACTCAAGAGATGATATCCATCCCATTGCCGCCTAACATAGCAACTCCACCATCAGAACATGCATAAACATCATGATTAATCTGACATCGAACAAGCTCTCCCAATTGGGGGGCGGGGTTCTCCACAACAGATTCGGTCGACAAGAGACTCGGACGGTCAACACCAAAACGTATCTCCCGTCCCGGGAGCCTTGCAGCCCCCGAAAAGGCAGACCAAAGCCACAATGGCCTCTACAATATGATGGGACGAGAAAGTGCCTGTCAATAGGCATTGTTCACATGTCAGTTAGCTATAACCCTTAGGCCGATGCAAGGGGCAGCATTGCCCCTCCACGTCATCCCCACGAGGGGAAGCGTGGCGACCAAGCTATGCAAGTCAAGACAGCAGCACCACAGAAAAGCCTCCCAGGTTCCAACCACAGAAGGACCCAGGTACAAAGACGACCACCGGGCGGCCTCCCCTGGACCTCAAAGACGATATTTTAGCCTAGGGCCCCATAACTCATGTAACTGAAACCAAGTTATAAGGGAACTTTACCATAGTTAAGGGACCCCAGGACTACCTATAAAGAGACCTCTACCCCTTAGGTAGTGGCACTCTGCTCCACCTCTTGTAACACCATATAATTAATAACAAATCACTGGATGTAGGGCTATTACCTCTACAAGAGGGGCCTAAACCAGGATGAATCCTCGTTGTTCTTGTTTGTGAGACCAACTCAAAACTAGAAAGGCGTGATCTTGTAGACCCTGTTTATTGCCGGTGCAGAAAACACCAAAAAACTAATTTCTCATTAGATCTAGAAGAAAGTCTTAAGGAACAGTCCCATAATAAAACAATAAAAGAAAAGTATATGTTGTAAAAAAGATGTTGATAACCCCACGTGATGTTGTGGGATTTTAAAATATCTTATATTTACTTGAATTCACATATTGATTCCAATTCAAGATAAAGATAATCAAACTTAAATGACAATATTATTGTACTCATTTGGTGATTACAGTGTACTAAGGGTACTAATAGTCAAAAATGCTTAAATATATATAAGAAATAGGATCATGGAACTATAAATAAACATAAGTATATCATTTCAACCCAGAGTGTGGTTGCAGTCCACAATGCAGCTCATTAGCTCATGTGGTACATAACTCTTGTGTTGTTGCAAATAAATAGCAAATTAAGTTGATTTGAAAAAAATTCAAAACATATGCAAATGAGATCTAGTTTTGTTAATCTCATCACGTAGAACACAACGGTGAAAACATAATTTAAATGGATATCATATGAGTGAGATTAATCATTTTAAAGTTTTGTATTATGCAAGATTATGTGGCAAGTGCTGATTTGGCGAGTTGATAATGTAGATACATTGCATGTCAAGAGAATGACTTGTAGTGAGTCATAGAAATATAAGTATAGTTGATTTATATAAGTTTGCATGTTGATTTCAATTCAAACAAAAGATAATCAAAATGAAAATGAGAACATTGTTGCACTCCCTTAGTGACTAAATGGTATTAACAATAAAAAAATGTTTAACACTATATACTATAAAAAATAGGATCATGAAATGATAAACGAATTTAAATATATCCTTTCGACCTAGAGAGTGGTTGCAACCCATAGTGCAATCAGTTAGCTCGTGTACCCATAACTCTTTATTTGTTGCAAATATGAACATATCCAAATATGGAGCAAATTAAATTGATCTAAAAATTCTTTCAGCCTCACAGAGTTGTCGCATCCCATAATGCAGCATATTAGCTTACGTGCCAATACTCTGGATCTGTTGTAAGTACAAACATATGCAAATATAGAGTAAAATAAGTTGATTTAAAAATTCTTTAAAATATATGCAAGTGGAATCTTGTTTTGTTCATCTCATCGCATAGAACATAACAGTGAAAATGGAATGTAAAATATATTGCAAATATAAACATATGCAAATATATAACAAATTAAGCCAATTTACAAATTCCTAAAAAAATTATGCAAGTGGGATCTTGTTTTGTTCATCTCATTATGTAGAACACAATGGTGAAAAAGGAATTTAAAATAGATATCATAAGAGTTGGATTAATCAATTTAAAGTTTTGTATTATTTTGTGGTGATTGTTGGCGCTCAAAAACATTGATTTCATGCACCAACATGTTGAGTAAATGTATGAAATAACCATGTATTCACCTTGTCTACTAACCTAGTTCCACGGAGTTTAGTGTTTATTTGATTTCAGGAACATAGGTGCTAAATTGGAGCATTTCAAGAAATTACAAGGAAATTTGGAATTCCACCAAAATAAGTGTCACCCCGAGGATATACCCGACAAGAGGAGGCAGTGTGTAAAGGTTGCTGACCAATTGGCTCAGGGGGTGGCCAGCCGGCCGGCCAGGTTTTATGTCAGTTTGGCCTCACGGCATCGTGGACACGTGTCTACACGAGAAGGGGATGGCCAAGGCGGTGGAGAAAGTCGGTGGAGGCCTCTCCACCTGGCCGGCCGGGCATGTGGCTTGGCTGGCCAGTGGCCACTTGGCAAGTTACTTCCTTGGCCAAGTTGGTGGAGCTCCCCCACGGCCCTATAAATACGCCCCCTCCTACCGGTGGAAATCAGAACACACACCACATATCGGAGATTCCACTCGCTAAGCTCCCATTGTTAGTGTAGTGGCTAGGTGTAGCCTTGTCGGGAGAGTGGCGAGGCTCTAAGGGCCGGAGGGCCACCCAGCCTGTCGGGAGCCCTCCTCGTAGCTTGAGAGCGGAAGCTGTGCTAGAATCCTTCGGGGTCCGACATGGTTTCTCAGCTCTAGTTTGCTCAAGAGCAGAGATTCTGATAGAGAGTCTCTGCTCGAGTACCTTGGGTGAAGTAGGAGTCCCGACCTGTTGGGATCACTCTACTTCCATGGCTCAGATTTGGGTAGTTTACCCATCATAGTAAGTTATCCAATGACTTCTCTTATGTTATTTGTACATTTATATATCGTATGGTAGAATCGGATATTGTCTTATTGTATATATGGTCCCGTGTCTGTGGGATCATCTATGCATGTGGCGCCCCCGGCCATATGAATGGTTTGTGGTATCCATAGGAGTGACAGTCCTGTTAGGGCTTTGTAATCCACCACATAGCTGGACCAGAACTGTGGGTCCCTCCCTACCTGGCTTCACTATAGCCCCTTGTGTGGATTCCGCGATGTGCTATAGGTCAATCAGGTGGTCTAAGTCTATCCCTCAAGGGAGTCCCGAAGTCTGGTATGTATATGGATTTGGCACATTTACATATTAGTTGTCTCACTCTTACCTAGATTATTTGAACCCTTAGCTCATTCTTTAGAGTTGTGGTTCCTCTATGTGTGTGCTTGTTATCTTCGAAAAATCTAACCCCTGTTAAGTCTAGTAATGTTTGCTACATTAATCCTTGTTCTATAGAAATGATAGAGTTACTGCTTCCCTGTGGATTCCATATCCTGGAATACTCCTGGGTGAAGGCTACAATTGGTATCTGTATGGTTGCAGATTATTCTGTGGCTATGAAACGCCAACAAGCTTTCTAGCGCTGTTGCTGGGGAAGCCAGTTAATTCTATCTATCTGTAAGGTAAACATGATACAACTAGTAAATACTATTAGTCATTATAGGATTATCTTTTGCTCTGTTTTATTTGTGGTCTTAACAGAGATGTGCTAGATGGATTTGATCATCTAGCAATCCACACACCATCAGATTACTGGTCAACCTTTGAAGAGCCAGTACCCTTGGGCACGATCTCAAGCTTCTAATTGAAAATCTATCAGATCACTGGCACCCTTGGGCGTGAACTCAGAAGATCACTGACGGGCCCATCATCGAGGTATGAAAAAACCTTCAGAATTATATTCTGAAGTATCTCGAGATGGAAAACTGGTTTATCATCTAGAAAAATTTTTGGGCTGAGTCGAGCAGTCCGCGGACATGTTGATGTTGAGGCATGAAAATCACTTCATTGAGAAAATGGTTTTGTAGCCAAGACCAAGATGATGAATAGTTTAGACTCAAACCCATGACCTAAGTCCAGATCATGAGGGGAAGTCAAGTGAAAGGGCACCTTTGGATCACCTACTGCTTGCGTACCATTTCTGGTTTGATTGGGACAAGAGTGGTTATTCGACCAGAAGGACGCTTTTTTGCAAGAATCCTCATCGTAGATCTACAATGAGATGGATCATGAGGTAAGACAAGTCATGTGGGTAGCAATTGCTCCATAACCTATCAGGACGGGAACTCCAACAATGGTTTTTGTCCTAATCAGGGCTTCACTGCTGGGTGGCAAACACAGTTTCCCGTTCGACAACTACGAACAAGGTGGTTTGGGGCAAAACTTCAACAGAAGTGAACATTCTCTCAAGGATATTGCTCAGGATCAGATTGGCTGAACCTAAAGTGAAATACAAGAAGATGAGTCCAACTGATCCAGTCGAAGAGGAAGAAGCCAAGGCCGAGGTTGTGGTAGAACCGAGGTCTAAAAGGAAGAAGAAAACCTTGGGATGGCTTCACCCAAGGACATCAGTGATACACACGTACTATCATACAATGCTGCTATCCTTGATGATCTTCCTAATAAGATGGATGACCTAGGTGGTCCAATCATCTCTTGTCTGATTGGCACCCAGAAGTTTGATAATGCTCTCTGAGATCATGGAGCAAGCATGAGCATCATGCCAAGGGTAATATACGATCAGCTAAATCATGATTCCTTGAGCCCTACTTCCCTGCATCTGTAGTTGGTGGATCAATCGATCCGGCGTGTACTGGGAATCACGAAAGATATCTTGGTGAGAATCAGGAATTCTTTCGTGCCTGTGAACTTCGTGGTACTCGAAATGGATGTCTATCGTCAGATACCACTCATTCTTGGGAGGTCCCTCTTGAGTACCACCAGAGCCACGATTGATGTTGTAGCTAGGATCATAAAGCTCAACATCAGCAGGAAAGAGGAGACATTCACATTCAAACCCAAGGGTACCAAAAAGTGCAATAGAGTCATGGTCATGATCAGACCGGAGAGAAATGCTATGACACCCGATAAGAAGCCCAGCACAACCGAGAATTTTTCTTCGAAATTTTCTCGACGGTTAAAGAATGCCACACCGATTGCGACAAGATCTCCAATCGCACCGGGAAATTAATCTTCAAAGGTATGGAGACAGTCTTGCTCATGGACTACTAACATGAAGCTCTCAATGGGAGGTAAACCTATAGTTATCCCATTTTCTTTTAGTCATCATTTTGGTGTTGATAAAGGAAGATTTGCTTGCTGGTTTCTTTGCTCATGATTTCCTTGCATGTTTTGTAGTGGTGGTTTGCCCCACCACTATCTTTTGGTCTTCTAACACCCGTTTAGCTAACGCTTAATGCTAACACCTAGGGTACTAGGTCCTTTTGTTGTGCTTGTTTTGTGAGTATTTGTGCATGATGAAGAAGGCATTGAAGCGTGTGAAGCATGTATTCTCACCTAGTTCATCTAGCCGAAATACCGGTTCTCACTATTGACAACATGCTGCTCAACTTGTTCTGGTCTTCGTCCTTTGTTCCTTCTTGGCGCAGGGCTACACAGTTGAGCTACAGTCTTGCACAAACCAGTGGTCATAAGATCATGGATGATGATGACATCTCCATCTATACGATGATGGAGTTGGAGAGGTTGGAGTTACTCAGAGTTCAAGAGTTCGTTCACACTCGTGTTTATGATGTGAACCTACTAAAGAAAAGGTAGATGGACGTCGACCTTCCCACTCTCTTCTGCACTATTGGTTGGAGTGTTGTGATGATATTTTGGGGAAGTCCACTGTTGATGTTTCCTATGCAGCTCCATAAGCGCATGGAATTGTCAATGTACCACTTCACCAGGAGTATACTCTAGGTATCGTATTTATAATTTCCCAAGGGTGGAAGGATCTCTATCATGTCTAAGACTAACACAGAGAGTAACTCCAATGAGTACTAATAGGCAATACAGAGGTTACATTAACTGGGTTTAATGGACACACACACACTAGTTCTCTAGGTTCTATGAGTAAGCTAAGATTCCACCTAGTTGGGAAACTCGAGAAGAGGGTCAACTCTTAAGGATCTGTTCTAGTCCTGTCTATCACAACACGTTACCCAGGATTCCAAATCACTTGCTATGCTGCTTACTCTGCTTTGTGACCCCAGGCAGAACCATAGCAAGGAATCCACACAAGGGGGTACACTCAACTCTTCAACCTAGGTTTGGCCGGCTCACCACGACCTTGGCGTGGTGGATTACAAAGCCCTACCATGACTGTCACTCCTACGGGTACCACACTTGCATGCAAGGCATGGAGCTTCACTAAAGGATTTCAACCCAGACACCATGCCTGTGAGTAAAGCCAAATGTTTCCTCGTTAGCCAATGAAATACGAGGAAACACACCAATGTCGGTAGACCACTCGAGCTATGAGGAGCGAGAGTACTCTATCGAGTCGGATAGATAACCCACAACGCAATAACAACAAACAAGAGGGACCAAGTGATTGTAACTTATGCACGCATCAAAGCTCAAGACAAGACAAGAACATAACATATAAGAACTAGGACTCAAAGTCTATAAAGAAAGGTAAGGATACAAGAGCTCACCGATCTCCGAGACTACTTCTGAAGCTCGAGTGAAGAGTCGACTTGACTCGAGTCAACTCGACTCTCTACAAGATCATAGAGAAGTCTAGAGGCTTGCTGAGGTGGGAGAAATCACAACAAAATTACTTCCTGAATAGGCAAAACTTCACAAATGACTTCCAATTCCTCTGAACTGTTTCAAAGGTCATAAGAAATTCAAGGGTTAAGAGATGCGAACCTAGACAAGGTTCATCATAGAGTTTTCCTCAACCGATGGTCTAGAGGATGGTGGGAAGCTCTTTATCCAAACCAACCTTCTCAAGTAAGTTCACATCGTAGACACGAGTGTGAGCAAACTCTCGATGACAGAGGGACTTGTACTTCTCCCTCTCCTCGGTGGTGCAGATGGAGATGTCATCGCTGTCTGAAGCCTCTCGAATGTCATCATGTGTAAGATAATGGCTCAACCCCACGGTCCCGTGCGGCGATGGCATGATGGATGAAGACCGCGGTGAGTCTTGCGATCTGTTGTCACCAGAGCGTGAACTAAAGCCTCAGCTGAATGGGCCAGACGAGAGCACTCACTTCACTCCACTCAACAACTTATTCATCCTGCACAACACCTGCAACAACAACACACAACAAGAAGTACCTAGCGCCCTAGGTGTTAGCGTTAGCATTAGCCAAATGGGTGGAAGGAAACAAATGGTTGTGTAGAGAGATTGCAAGCGATGAAGCTAGCAAGAAAACTTCCTTGACTCGACTCCAAACACTAAGACTCTTACACTAACTTGAGCAAGTCAAGAACTTGGAGAATGATTCAGGAAATTTGAGGTTGCTTATGAGCTTGTGGGATGAAGGAGGAGGTTTCCCTTGGCAACCCTTTTATTGGGGAGCCAAGGTAATGAGGACATGCCTAGCATTCAGTCATCTTCAAATGAAACTCCACTTGATATAGCTGGTCCAATTACAAGGAGTAGAGCTGAACAATTGCAGAAGGAAATTCATTCTCAGGTGAACGCTAACCTTATGTTTAATAATCAGTCTATGTTGAATGAGCCTATGCTTTTCAGTTCTTGTTTCAATGTCCTTAGGAATGATGGAGTGTATGAACCAGCATGGGATCAAGATGGTTTCAAGCCTCTGGACATCTGAACCAA
>VSTD030000483.1:0-15810 GCA_008808055.3 Sporobolus alterniflorus | reverse complement strand
TTGGAACGGCTTAAGAGGGCTCCACCCCCCTTCCATATCACCTGGGTTTTATGGTCGGACTGGCTAGTGGAGTCCCTTCAAGTTGGTATCCGAGACAAATGGTCTCAAGTTCGAGCCCCGACCACGCATTCTTATTCCGCTGCGTGTAATTCCCACCTCACTGTTCTAGCACAGACCGATAGACCTAGTTAGCCCCATGTGTGGGCGGACCCTGGCTGACAGACAGGAGGGGGAATGTTGGAATGGCTTAAGAGGGCTCCACCCTCCTTCCATATCATCTGAGTTTTATAGTCGGACCGGCTAGTGGAGTCCCTTTAAGTGTAAGGATGATAATCTACATATAAAAGCAAACACCTTTTGAGCAAATTATTGAACTGAATGAGCTTACCCTTCAAAAGAGGAAATGCTGCATCAACTAACTCCATCTTAACTCCATTAAGAGCTTCAGCAGCTGGTGGAATGTCAAGCATGTGCAGAATAACAGGCTGGTCTGCACCGAGCATGATCCCCCTCGCAATCATGGGAACGAGTGCATACCCGATTTGTCCTGCACAACAAACAAACAAACAAGTCAACCCATACTGCTTGGTCAAGAATAGCACAATGTAATGGAGTCTAAAATGCCCTTCATAAAGATTGCTAATACTCCTGGAAAGAGTGACAGACAAAATGGTTGTGATGTTATCTAGGAACAAGAAAACCTCATTGTCCAAGTTCTTGTCCCCAGACTGAAAATCATCAGGCAGACTATGCTGATTACCAGTTCAGTATAGTTAACAGCTTCAGTCCTAAGCCCTTAAATGTCTAGACTCTACAACTATAATATGATTGCTCTGTGCAACAAAAAAAGATTTCAGTTTTGTGTTGTGCATGCACAAACACCCTAATGAACTAGCAGAGAAATGATTTGCTGGCTACATAGTTTTTAAGGCGACTCAAGGCGATGAACCCCCCTTTTACCTTTTAAGCGGTAAGGCGTAAGGTGAGGCAACACCTTAGTTTTATAGATTTATGTAATAAAATAAATTTCTGGAAGTAGAAAAGGAAAGAAAAAAGAATAAAAGACAGAACACATGTGGCCCATCTCATGTTCTGTGGCCCAATCAGCCCACAAACACCACACTACCCTAGCATCAAAGACAGCACCAAGCCACCAAAGAGTCACCGCCACCAGCTCTGTACAGGAAAAGCACCACCAGCCTAGCCAACACAGATACGGGTACGGGTATCGGATACGTATTGGATATGCAAATATGCTATTTCCACAAAGCACCAATACGGGATATGGATACAATATTTTTAATAAAAATAAAAACATAACAGCAAATTGCAGATTTGCAGTCTCATAATTAAAAACATAGTTCAAAACAAGCAAACATAATAGTAGTCTCAATAGATAATAGTGAATAACAGCAAATTGCAGCCTCTAACTCTAAACATAAATATCCTGATTCCACCTCCTTGAATCTGAAGCAAGTGGCTCTTTACTCTAGAGTAGCTTTCACCAAATTCACCCCTGCAATACTTCCAACGCCATCTAGCATTCCCTCCAACGCCTGCCCTTTCTAATAGAACAACATGATTCCACAATGGATTCTTCTTCATTTGCTGCTCATCAATTTGGATTGGAGCACAGTCATCACGTTCTGCCATCTTCTAGAGAATGGAAACAACACAGACAAAGGGAAGGCAATAAACTATGACCACCAGATCTGAGAGACAAGGCAGGACGCAGGAAGCAAGGAGGGAGATGGACTCAATGACTCACTCACGTCGGGAAGCAGAGGAAGGCTCGCACGGCGAGTCTGCAACAATGGAGGAGAGCTCAGCAGTCAGCAGCTCACCCAGGCAGCGACGGCTTCGTGCGTAGGCAAGCAGGCAGCACACGTCCGCTTCGTGCATACAGGAGGCGATGGCTAGAAACAGTGGCTTGGCTTTAGGGTATGGCATACGTGGGCTAACTGGGCCAAAAAGGGAGTTGGGCCGTATCTAAACACAGCCCACACATATGGATACTTGTATCCAGTGACACAAGTATCCAGATTTTAAAAACAGGCTCAGATACGTATTTCTGGAGTATCTGACACAGTATCCGTATCCGGTGCATACTAAGTATGGGATACGCAGCAAGGCTGCCATATCCGTGTATCCGAGCCACCAGCAAGAGCAACCTCGATCCCGAGCTGCCTGAGGACCTCCTCGTCCTCTTCCAGGTGCTGCTGCTGTTGTTGGTAGTCAGTGAACACGATGCCACCACCGGAGCTCCGGCTTCCTCCTCCCCGCCGCCGCCACCGGATCCCAAGCTGCGGCCGCCAGATCCGTCCTCCATGCCGCCACTGTCTTCACCGACGAGCTGCCGCCGCCAGTTTACCTCCTCCCCACTGCCGCCACCATCGCCTTACGCCGGATTTCAAGGCGAGGAGACGCCTTAGCCTCCCGGTGCGCTCTACCGCTTAAGCGACGCCTTAAAAACTATGGCTGGCTATAACCCAATTCTTGACTGGTTAGTATTAGGCATGTATATCAGCACATGCCTAATACTAACAGGCATGTATATTCAGCACACATGACAACATGCATGGCACCATATGTGGACTTCAGCTATGTGCAGCTGCACACACAGCCTGAACAACATGTTATACTTATCACACATGATTCACATGTCAACAACAAACGCAATGAAAATCTATTGATGCTTCTTGCTTACTTTGTGATTGATACATCTAAAGAGCAATAGAACAACTAGCATATGTTTCCTATCTAGACTAACATGGAACCAGAAGTACTGTGAGGAAAGAAATTACTGTCATAGTACTAACAAGAACAGATGAACCGCACAAGATAATTGTGGTATTGCCATTCATACATATCAGGATAGCTCACAATGCATGCAGTGCAGCCAATGTAAATTGGATACCAAAACAGATTCAGATTGAATGGTCAGGACAGACTACATATCTATCCAACCAGCTCAAAAGTCAATAACATTTAGGTCGTGCTCAAATTACACAAGCCAAATTGACACAAGTTTTAGCATGTCAAGCCTAGTAGGGTCACTAGATCCATCACCCAGGTCAGTACCAGATCACTGATAGGACGCAATAGATCAATCCCCAAGACAAATCAAACCAGAGATACTGCTCTGACACTTGCAGCAATGCAAACATATTTTATAATGATATATCGACATACAGTGCAGTACCAAACAAAAATTCCTATAACACATCAAGGAATGCCGCAATCCGTAACCTCCACTAGAACCTATGCAGTTCGACTATGGATCGTAGCTTTGAGGCCAATTCATCTCAAACTAAGTGCCGACAAACCTTCGAAGCTCTTCAGCATATCAGATCATACTGGCTACACCTAGATCTGCCCACCAGTCCTATCAAGCCGTCGGATCGGGCTGACGCCAAAGCAAGTTCTATCCGTTCAGCAGTGAGGTACTCGAAATGTCAAATCCACACCTCAAACACCTAGACCCTCGCCCCCCAAGTCAAATCCACACTCTAGCGGCTGAACCCAATCAGATGAAGCCACACGGTACGAGATCTCCTAGACCATGTAAACCACACTCAAAGCCCCACTGGATCAGTGGATCCGGAGGTCAGGCGAACAGATCCGACCGTCCAGGACCACATACCGCAGTGAAGTACACTAGTCGGAGAGAGGCGGATCGGTGCCGTACCTGCGGCGCCGGTGACGAGAACGCGCATCGGTTCCTTCGCCATGGCTGCAGGTGGGGAGGCTTCGCGAAGGTTCTGGAAGCGCGGGGGGTCGGGGGAGTGGTTTTGGAGGAGGCGACACCCACAGGATAGTGAGCCTGAGGGGATGGGCGGCCGCTATTTAACAACGTTGTCACTGTGGCTTTGGAAACCCGTTGCTCGACTACGGTAGATCCAACTTTGCTTCCTTACTGACAGTGGGACATAGAAAGGTGGGCCCCAACAGTCAGCGTTGCGGTCAGGCTCGCTGGTAGGCCCGAGGCAGAGCGCTTGGCGAGGAGCGTACGTGACGCGCTGACGCTGTGGGCGCTGGCCCACGGCTTCGGGGATAAGATCTAGACGGAACGTTACGGATGGGGCCCAGCTGTCACTTGTATATTGTCTCCCCTTGGCCGGCTGCAATTAGGTTCGATTCTTCTTTACTCTTCCGCCACAAGGTGTTTTTTTCTACAGGACCGATAATGCAGCGGCATCGATCACGGAGAAGATGCTTTTCGGGGAACATGGCGTGCAGAAGAAACTACGTTGTGGTACGGTGGTGGCGATAGCTACGGCGTCCGTGACGTTGGTTGCGCCAAAATTGTATCTTTAGGTAATAGGAACGACTTTAAGAAGGATAACACTGTCATAAAGACTCTCGCAAGATCTTTAGAGCAGATAAAGTATCATTAGATCCCTGAAACCTGATTATTTCAAGGGTTATAGAGAGGTGCACAATTTAACTCTTATATGTTGACGGTTGAATCTTTCATACGTATTAGTATTGATTGTAATGCACAATATTGATGTTATACATCAAGAGTGTAACATAAATGAAAGTATCATAAACACATGCATAAATTTATTGGGCAAAATGAAAAATAATATAAAGGCTCGAAAGGATTTGATCGAGCTTTGTAACTGTCCACCTCCTGAGCTCTCAAAAAGTGGTGGTAAGTCATGTCATTCATTGTGACTTAAACTTAAATAGAGGAAAGAAGTCTTGAAGTTGTTGAAAAGTTTAAAATTTCCTGATAGTTACGCTGCTGGGTTGAGATGAATCGTGAATATGACAACAAGGAAGCTAATTGAGTTGAAGAGTCATAATTACCACATAATTATGAAAAGACTCTTGCATGTTATGTTTATGTACTACCTTGATGATGGAGTGTGAAAGGTGTTAGTTGAGTTAAACTATTTTTATAGACAACTTTGTGCTAAAGAAACCGTGGTAGAGATAATGGAGAAGTTAGAGAAGGAGGTATCAGTGCTTCTATGCAAAATGGAAAAAATATTTCCTCCGGGGTTCTTCAATCCAATGCAACATCTCTTTATCCATATTTTATATGAAGCTAAAGTGGGTGTCCTTATACAGTTTAGGTGAATGTATCACATTGAAAGAGCTCTCATATATCTTAAACCAATGGTGGGCAATAGAGGAAGGGTTGAAGGGTACATCGCCAAAGCATTTATGCTTAAGGAGATAACATACTTTTCAAACTACTTTATTGAGGTAAATAATGTCAATGTTCCTACGATGCAGTACAATATGGATGAAGAACCTACTTGTAGCGACATATTCCTTTTTGAAACGACGGGCAAAACTCTTGGTAGTAGCACAAGCTATAATTCTGCCGTAGAAGAAAGAAATGCTGATTTGCTATACATGTATGCAAATATAGATGAGATGGACAAATATTTCGAGTAAGTGTTTGTTGCACATCTATACTTGTCAACATGCTTTTGTCTTGTTGGTACATATTGTATTCATGTTTTTTCCCTACAGTGAATTTCACAAGCAATGTTGGAAACTTAGGAGTCAACCTACAAGCAAGCAAGTAGAAACAATGTGACGTGATGGAATAAATGGAGGGTCTAATTTCCTATCCTGGTTTCGAGATCACGTAACATTTTCTTGTCATTTTTCTATGTTGTCTTAGGGGTATATGTTAACATATTCGTATAACTTCATATTTTTCACAGTGCATGAAACATGCCAACGTCCTTGAGGACCTACGCCAACTATCTTACGGATTGGTGAAAGTTAGAAGCTATGGTCGATATGACATTAATGGGTTTCATTTTCGTTCAACTCAATTTGAAGCTCTTCATCCTCTACGGGCAACAACTATTACTGGAGTTGTGACGAGGGCAATCAACGCTGAAGGACGGGAAACAAACTATTATGAGACCATTAACAATATCCTTGAGTTCAATTTTGACAGGAATAAGAAACTTAAAGTAGTTTTCTTTGATTGTGATTGGTTTGATAATAATAACATAGCTTGACAGAACCAGTTCGACATGGTAGAAGTCAAACACAACGAATGGCTACGACACTTTCGTCCTCACACACTAGGTCGAGCAAGTGTATTATCTGTCCTATCCATGTGGAAATTTTAGTGCTTGGTGGGCAGTACACAAGATCAATCCCCGTGAATGTTATATACTCTGTGCAATGCTGGGTATCATGATAATCCAATGTTGCATGAAGAGGTTGATGAGATTTGCCAAGAAAAAGAGTCGTCGGCCACTTTCATCAACGAGCCTAGTACAAGACTCAATGACTTAGTTGGAGATGTTGATGATATACAGACTCCTCAAAACAGAAACCAATCAAGAAAAAAAATTGATGGTCTGGTTTAAGGAGTAGACTACAAGATCGTGATGTTGATGAATTTTGAAACTAATGACAAGTATTGTTTTTGTTCATTTTACCTTTTGTTTTTATACTTTTGCTCTAATATTTGTACTAACCTCTTATTCTTTGAAATAGGATGTTGTCGTGACAAGGGAATCAAGAAAACCATGAAGGGGTTTCTTTTTGAAGGCAGTTCTTTCAATGGCAGCAAACAATCTCAATTGATGGGCCAGGGGCGAGTCAAGTACGATATCATATATACGTAAATTTTATTAGTAATTTATTTATATATCTTACGCCTTGTATACTTTTATGGGAGGACTTAGAATCAGTTGTGGACCAGGGTCGGTCACGGGCATAGGTTGCGTCTGGGACGGCCCAGATCCTGTCTGGGATGGCTCAGGTCCCGTCTGGGATGGCTTAACTGACGACCTGCCAGGACACGACTCAGAGTTAGCTGAGGACCCGTCGGGGCCCGATTCTGAGTCTGTTGAGGAGGCCCTCGGGTAGGCCACTCAAGGGCGGAGGTGGCGGGATAGGAGGAGTCACTATGTCCCTCCTCCTCCAGTCCTTTGCCGGGGAGGAGTCACCATCATCATTGTCACTGTTGTTGTCGTCGTTCGTCCTTTGCTTCTTCCTTGGCGTCCTCCGCCTCCTCTTCAGCGTCGTCGACATACTTGCGTTTATTGTCCTTAGAAGCCATCATCGTCTTCCTCTTCTCGGTGATTGACGGGTGATGACGTATTGGAAGCCATCTCCGGTTTATATGGAGTTGTCGGCATCCATTACAAAGAGGCGTGCACAACTGTTTAGTGAAGAGGCGCGTCACTTCATATTCGAACGACGGTTTAGATTCCACAGTAGCGACAGACATTGATTACATCAGCATGACCCATCATTACTATGTATATAGTAGCGACGGGCAATGCTGACATCATTATTGCTCGACGCTGCTGTGCTCCTCAGTAGTGATGGACATATATGATGTCATCTTTCGCCCGTCGTTACTAATTTTATGAGCCGCTGACTGACGTCCGTCGCTACTATGGTGTATGATCACTGTAGCGACGGACCAACTTAAATCTGTTGCTACAGTAAAATAAGGCCACATGCTTACTGGGCCTGTTCATAGTAATGCTTACTGGTGGACGCATCTGCATGCATATGGATATAGCATTGTGGCCATCCCTGACGAGCTAGGCCCGTACCCAGATCTTGAGTAACTCGGACCAGGTTGACATTGTCAAAAGCAGCAAGATCAGTTGAAACTTGGTTTCTCTATATTTGGGACAATTGTCTTAATGTATATCATTTTTTTCTCCAGTTATTTGTGTCAATAATTGTTGTCCAGTTTTTTTTGCGACTTAGAAACCTCTTTATTTAACCAGGAGTAATCTGATTACAGTCTCGTGAGGTCCCTGCGAATCCTGCAGCCTCCTCATCCACTAACTCCATGACAAAATCGGGAACACTTTGACGCATAACTACACATTATTGGGATCTAAGCGCTCTCTGAACTAGCGCATGAGCAACTTTGTTTGAATTCCTGTAAGTGTGTCGAAAATTGAAGTCTGGAAGGATGGCCCTTACTGCCCTGATTTCTGACAGAACTCCCGCTAGACTTGATCTTGAGTTGGCCGGTAGCCGTATGTCATTCACCAGATTAGAGCAGTCAGACTCAACCGATGTAGGCTGGCGAATCCATTCCGCCGACAGACGAAGCCCCTCCAAACAAGCTTCAGCTTGTTCCAGCGATCCACACCCTCTCAGCACTCGCCATGCTGTTAGCAGCACCTTCCCCTCCGCATCTCAAATAATACTTCCTGCACTGGCTGCCCCCGAGGTCGGGCAAAAGGCAGCATTAGTGTTCAGTTTTACCCAGCCCTGCGGAGGCGGTTCCCATTTGTGGCTTGATCATTGCACATTCCTGTTCCTGCATGGCCTTAATTTGGTTCCTTCTTCCAACTTCTTCGTGCCTTTTTCACTCACCCCCCGCTGCGGGGTGGTTGCTGCCAGTCTCAACACTTCACAATAGTTGATGAGGAACTTCGCTGACCCAATAATCGAGCATGTCCCACTTCCATGAACTATATCGCTGCGCAGGAACCAGGCCCGCCAGAAAAGCATTAGGATTCCTGCCCCTGTTTCCTCATCCACTGACTCCAGTAGCAACAGCAGCCAGTCGGGCCCGAATAACGGAAATGCTCCTCATCCGACAATAGCCATTTGTCCCGCAATGCATGTCTCAGTGACACTGCTTTTGTACATCTTACCACCGCATGGTGTCCCGTTTCATCATCCACGCCACATACTTGGCATGTTGCCTTTTCAGCCAAGGTTCTCTGCTTCCTGTTGCTCTGAGTGGCCAGACCCTCCTGTGCTAGCCGCCATGCAAAGACTAGTACCTTTGGTGGCACTTGCGCTGCCCATATTCCGTTATACAAGGGACATCTTCCATCCGACATGGTACTACTCCCTTCCTGCCGCTAAGCTTCCTGGTCAATGTACAGAGCTAGTTTGTATGCGCTACGAACCGTGAATATCCCTGTTTTCTCATAATACCACGCGATCACATCCTATGTTGTATCTGAGAGTCCGATCTTGTGTACCTCCTCTACATCATGTGGAAGGAAGCATGACTGAAGTGTTTATAGATCCCATTCACGTCTATCAGACCGCATCAACTAAGATACCCAACGGAGTCTGGTTCGTCCTCTCTTGAAACTGATTTTCATAGATGGTGGTATGGGGATCCAAGAGTCCCTCCAAATCTGAATTTTTGATCCCGAACTGACCCTCCATATAACGTCTTTTTTAACCAATTCAAGCCCATGTTCAATACCCTTCCAGGTTGGTGATGCATCACTCAGAAAAGCAGTGTCAATTAGTTCTCCCCTCGGGTAATATTTGGCCAGAAGAGCTTGATTAAATAATCTCATATCCCAAAAGCCGATTCCACCCATGCTCTTAGGCCGAAGTAGTTTCTCCCACGCCATCCAATGGACTTTCCTGTGACCTGCTTCTTCGCCCCACCAGAAGTTTCTGATTAGCTGAGTAAGTTCATCGCACAAACCTGCTGGCAATTTAAACACTTCCATGGTGTACGTCGGGATGGCTTGTGCCACTGATTTGATCATCACCTCCTTCGCCCCAGCAGACATGTTCCTCTCAACCCAATTATTGAATTTCTTCACTTGTCTTTCCTTCATGTTCTGAAATTTATCCTTTGAAATCCTGCCCTCCAGCGTAGGTAGCCCCAAATACTTTTCCTCCGATGTAATTCTTGCAATGTTCAGTATCCCCTTCACCTTTTTCTGCATGTCCGGCCAGCAATCAGCTCCAAATAACATTGAACATTTAGCAGGATTAATGAGTTTGGCCTGTACATCTCTCGTACAATCTAAGAGCATAATCAATCCCGTGCGCCTGTTCTTCAGTGGCCTCCATGAACAGCAGCGTGTCATCTGCAAACAACAAATGAGATATACTAGGTGCATCCTACAAATTTTTAGATCACACAGCATCCCTCTGTTTACTTCATTCTGTAAAATTCATGATAATCCGTCAGCTACGAATAGAAATAAATAGGGTGAAAGCGGATCTCCCTAGCGCATACCTCGTGAGGGTTGGAAAGAGTCAAGCAAAACATTGTTAAGACGAACTAAATACCGTACAGTGGTGACGCACTCCATAATCCACTGTATCCATTTACTCTGAAAGCCCAGTTGTCACAGCACTCCTTCCAAATACCCCCAATCCACACGATCATACGCCTTCGTCAAATCCAGCTTATATGCTCCGTACTTTTTACATCATCTGTTACCATTGTTGATTGCATGCAAGCACTCAAAAGCTATCAATGCATTGTCTGTTATCATCCTTCCTGGGATGAAAGCACTTTGTGTCAGTCCAATTAAATCATCTAGCAGTGGCCTTAGCCTATTCACAAGGCATTTGGACACTATTTTATAAATCACACTGCACAAGGATATTGGTCTGAACTCTTTAAGCAGCTCTAGTTTATCCACTTTAGGAATAAGCACAATTGCTGCTTCATTTATTTCTGCTGGCATCTTCCCCGACGCAAAAAAACTGTTGCACCCCCTCCCCCAGATGACGTCAGCTTTCAACACCTCCTAATTTTTCTGAAAAAATCTTGCCGGGAGCCCGTCTAGTCCTGGTGCTTTGAGGGGTCCCATATGAAATAGAGCATCTCCAATCTCCT
The DNA here is from genome assembly GCA_008808055.3 of Sporobolus alterniflorus. NCBI lineage: Eukaryota > Viridiplantae > Streptophyta > Magnoliopsida > Poales > Poaceae > Sporobolus > Sporobolus alterniflorus. The sequence continues at coordinate 5,240 of VSTD030000483.1, read as the reverse complement.
CTTCTGAAAAATCCCTACACACCGCCCTATTAGTCTCCTCTGAATTTTTTGGTTCTATTAGATTTAGTAGGACCTGTGGGCAAACGCTATGGTCTGCTGTATACAAATGCTGAAAAAACTCCCTGCTTCCATTTGCTTTTTCTCTTTTATGACTTGTTCATCCTCTTTCCTAAGACTTTCAACTTTATTCTTTTCCCCCTTGCCTGCTGCTTTCCGGTGAAAAAACTGTGTGTTTCTATCACCTTCTTTTAACCACGATATGCGGGACCTTTGCAGCCACATCATCTCTTCCCGATATAGTAGCTCTTCCATGCGTCTGCTTAGTCGCTCTATTTCTTCCTGATGTGCAATATGGTCATGGTTACTGAGCTCCTCTATTCTTGTTCTGATATTCTCAAGCTCTTTAGTTACCGCTCCAAATTTATCAAAACTCCACTTCCGCAGAGATTTCATTACTCGTCGCAATGTGTCTGCCCAGATCAATCAGATTTTGGACCGGAGCACCCTCTTCCCAGGCCTTTTTTATTTCACTGGGTAAAGACCTTAGCGGAGGACCTTAGCGGCTAGGGCTCTGGTGCCTACATGGCCTCCGCAAGTTCCTACGTGAATCTCCGACAATATATCTTGACCTTCGGCCTTATTGAGACACCGAAGGAGAGGGCCTGAGGTGGAGGTCTTGTACAAATCATTATCAACTATGTGGTACGATCTTGCTCTATGTTGCATTCTTGTATGTTCAACAGTGCTATCTGGCTTGTAATAATGGCGAAGATGTGCCATTATTGGTACACACCAATCCTCACCCTGTATCAGATTGATCGTCCTAGGCTCCGACTCTACTGTTTTGATGGATGCATCTGATATCACATGGATGAAAACATCAGTTGGTAGAGGTGTGTTACGAGCTGCACCTTCGCTAACTCAACAGCTTCGATGTTTTTGGATCATTCAATGTATTCCATGGTGAAGCCCTTGAAGTGGCTTTCCATTCTTCTGATGAGGGTCAGATATCTTTCTAGGGTTGTCTCCCTGGCAATGCACTCTTTTTTGATCTGCCCAGCGACTACTTTGGAGTCTGTGTGAAGGGTGCATCTTTGGACCCCCGATGGCTCTTAACTTGTGAAGCCCTAGCAGTATGGCCTCATATTCTCTAATGTCGTTAGTGCACTTGTCTGCTTCGTTGTTGAACTGCAACCTTGCCGTGTAACACAGCTTGATTCCCGACGGCGAGATTACTATTGCTGCTGCTCTGGCACTTACTACTCCCAAAGCTCTGTCGTAATAAACCAGCCACGGTGATTCGGGTATTGGGTCCTCTGTTGCGGAGCCTGGTTCCGTCAATTATGTAATAAAATCAGCTAATATCTGTGACTTTATTGCGCTGCGCTTCTCAAAGTCAACGACATGCTCTGAAAGTTCCATTGCCCATTTACTGATTCTTTCAGAGCTGTCTCTGTTGCCAAATATTCCACTCAGTGGCTGATTGTTTAAGACTTTGATTGTGTGTGCTTTGAAATAATGCCGAAGCTTCATCATGCTCATGACAGCTGCGTAACAAATTTTTTCCATCTGAGAATAGAATTTCTTGAATCCGGTGAGGACTTCCAAAACATAATACACCGGCAACTGCTGCTTCACTGTTTTGCTGTTGTGTGTAGTCTCCTTTTCAACAACCAGAGCTCTGGTGACTGCTGAGTGTGTTGCTGAGACGTATAAGATGAGAGACTGCCCCTGTTCTAGACTTGAAAGTGTTGGTAAGTGTTCAAGATAATTTTTTTAAATTGTTGAAGGCCTTTTGCTGCTCCACTCCCCAGTCAACTTTTTCGGAGCCTATGAGGACAATGAAGAATGGTAGGCCGCGTTTCCCCAGCTTCGATACAAATCGGTTCAATGATGCTATTCGGCCTGTGAGTTTCTGAACATCTTTCCTACTCTGCAGAGGTTGCATTTGAATGAGAGCTCTAATTTTGTCAGGGTTAGCTTCGATGCCTTTCCTTGAGACTAAGCATCTGAGAACCTTTTCCTTTGTAATTCCAAATATGCACTTCTCTGGGTTGAGCTTTAGTCTTACTTCACACAAATTTGTGAAGGTTTCCACCAAATCAGAGATATCGGTTTCCTTCTTTTTGCTGGCTATGACTATGTCATCAATGTAGGATAAAACATTCTTGTCGACCTGATCCTTCAGGGCTGCCTTCATCATTCTGCAGAATGTTGGCCCGACATTGCGGAGACCTTCGGGCATTCTGAAATAACAAAAGGTGCCGAAGAGGGTGATGAAGCTGGTTTTCTCTTCATCCTCTTTGCCAATCCATATTTAGTGATATCTGAAAAAACAGTCCAACAGCATCATCATCTCGCATCCTGCGGTGGAATCGACATTTTTGTCAATTCTCGTGAGGGGAAAGTCATCCTTTGGACAACACTTATTCAAGTCTATGAAGTCCATGCACATTGGCCATTTACCATTTTTCTTCCTTACCATTACGACATTTGCTAGCCACTCAGGGTAGACCACTTCTCTGATGAAACCTGCATCCAACAGTCTTTGGACCTCAACCCTTACAGCTTCCACTTTTTCTTCTGACATTTTACGGAGCTTCTGTTTCTTAGGTCTTGCAGTTAGGCTGACTTGCAATCGATGCTCAATAACATCTCTGCTGACCCCCACTAAATCAGATGTTGAACATGTGAAAATATCACTATTTTTGTCAAGGAATGCTAACAGCTCCCCTTGTTCATGCTAGCTTGCCTCCGTGCCAATACATACAATTCTGTCTGAGACTCTTGGGTCCAATGGTACTTTCTTGAACTTGCCTTCGGGTTCTATGGCTTTCTTGTATTCTGCCAGAGCCTCTGTTTTGTGCTGATCGATGAAGGTAGTGTTCTACTTTTGGTCTTCTCGCAGGAAGCGTACATTTTTGTGGCCTGGTGCGACACTCTTCTTGATGTTTCTGGCTTCTTGCTGACTACCAAACATGGATATAACTCTGAAGGTTGCTGGTATTTTGAGGCAGAGGGAAGCTGAGTGTAAAGCAGCTTCGAACATGTTTTGGAGACCTCTTCTGAAGATGGCATTGTAAGAATAGATCATGTTGACGACGTCAAAAGTTATGAACTTGGTGCGAGGGTTCTTAGGGGTGACAAAGTACACCAGCAAGGTGATGACCCTGACCGGTTCAATTCATTTTCCACCGAAGCCATAGAGGGACCTCGTCGATTCTTTGAGCTGCTTTCGATCAAAATCCATTTTGTTGAAGACTGCGAGGAAAAGGATTTCGGCTTGGCTACCGTTGTCAATGAGGATTTTGGTGACGTCCCATCTATCGATGTGGACGGTGATGACCATGGCCTCTGTGTGTGGGAATGAAGTTAGCTTTACGTCTTGGGAGGAGAAGGTTATAGGCATGTGGAACCATTTTGTTTGCATAATGGGATCTTCAACGGTGACGTGATTAACCTGTCTGTAATAATCATGACGCTATCTCTTGGTGTTGAAGTCGGTGTTGGAACCTCCGGTAATTGTAAGGATTGTGTCGTGTGTGGGAAAAACATCATTTTATTACAGAGGTTCTTGGATTTGAGGTGGAGGTGGTGGATTGGTTTTGGTTTTGACTTGAGGGGTGGTGTTGTTTGGCATGGGGTATGTTATTTGTGGCACCAGCGAGGGGTATGTTATTTGTGGAGCTGACGAAGGTTGAGAACGGTTGATTGTGGCGTAGTGGAGGATGTTGTTAAATTGCAGAGGTGGAGGGGGGATATGAGTGTGTGGTGGGAGTGGGTTGATGTTGTCTTGATGCTGCCTTTGAACTAGTTGTGGTTCTTACCTCTGCTCCTGTAGGTGAAGGATATCAATGGTATACTGCAATTCTGAAAGCCTTGCTCGCTCCCTGCTAATGTTCCCTTGCTTCACGAGGGGACACGTGTCCAATGTTCCCTGACTTCGGCGATGGAGCCTTTGATGCGCTGTCGACCTCCGGCGCGATCTCTCGCAGCCCCAAAAGACCTTCGCCTGGCCCCTTTTCGCTCCCGCTCCAGTTGAGGCCGATATTGCTCCACCTAGTAGATTCCTTCCAGCGAAATTAGCGGAGGTACGATGTAGGTCATGGTCAGAACGAAGATTCATTCGTCGCGAGGGTGATCTTTTCCCTCACGAGAATCTCTGTGTCCTCCGGCTTGCATCCCCAATGAATCACGAATTTCAATTATGGCGGAGGTATGCTTGAGATAACCCACCAGGGTGATGCCCTCACGAGGGTCTCTGCGGCCTCTGGCCTGTGTCCCGAACCTACCGTGGATTTCATTTACGGTGAAGGTTCATTCATGTTGACCTCCGGCCCGCATCCCCAACAGTATCTTCGTTGTAAGGTTTCATATTTTGCACCATTATCAAATAAATTTGAGCATATCAAACATCTAAGTTGTAAATTATTGAATATATGTGCCCTCGTTTAAATTAATGCTTATGCATCTCCTGTAGATTCCCTTTTTTCTTTTGCATCCACTCTGACATATGGGACATTTGGGTTTGATTAGAGCTTGCTGATCGTGGGCCTTGCCGAGCAGGTGTTTTCTTCGTCCACAACATGTCTTGTCCAGAGACAATAGTGACAACTTTTCTTTTCAAGATGAAGGGTCCCTTTTCATTCCTCTTTCGTTTCTTCCCTTCTTTGTTTATTTGTATTTATTTTTTTGAAAATTTTCTCTTCCTTCTTGTTATCATCAATACTCCCCTCGCGAAAACTTTACTTTTGTTCTTCTCCATAACTCATGCTGCACCCCAGAGGGAAAAATTAAACTCATGAATCTCATGCCTCACATATTATATTAAAAGTAGCAAACGAATACAGTTGTACAGAATAAAACACAAAAGATATTTTTATTATATTATTACACGGGACACAAAAGGACTTGTACACAAAACCAACAAAAATTTATTTCACAGGCATGACTGGTTACATTGAAAAAAAAACAATATCATCGAACAGACTAAGAGTGGCTGGTGATCAAAGTTGGAGGTGTGTCGAAATTTGTACGTACTATATATAGGTAGCTGAAATAGATATTCTGTAACTAGTGGTGGTTCACGACGAAGCACTTCTCCCTGATCTCTCCTTCGTCGCCCGTGAGCACCTCGATCATGCCCATCTTGGCCATGGCCTTGGCGAACTTGAGCTTCCACACCTTCTCGACGGCAGCGTGGAACTTGACGACCCCGGCCGTCCATTTGCTGTCGAGCA
>VSTD030000482.1:0-15818 GCA_008808055.3 Sporobolus alterniflorus | reverse complement strand
TATTCAGAATAGAAATTCCATTGGGAACTTTCATGTATATATCTGAATCTAGTGACCCATACAAGTATGCAGTCACGACATCCATTAACTGCAATGATACATAATTTTGTATTGTCAGAGATATTAAATATTGAAAGATTATTCCATTCATAACTAGAGTGTATGCTTCACTGAAGTGAATGCCAGGTCTCTGCGTAAACCCTTGTGCAACCAGCCTCGCTTTATATCTTACCACCTCATTGTTTTCATTCCTTTTTCAAATGAATACCCATTTGAATCCATCAGGAAAGATTATGGGAGGTGTAGGTATCACGTCAGTGAACATCTTTCTCTTCTTAAGCGAGTTAAGCTCAGCCTCAATTGGCTCTTTCCATTTGTTCCAGTCCAAGCGCCTTTTGCACTCTGCCATGGTCTTAGGATATGGCTCAGCTATGAAATTTTCAGCAATGATGGTTGAGAATCATGGATTGTCAATTGTAGTACAATGATCATATACTTCTCTAAAACTAGTATAGTTGATGGAAATCTCTTGTATCCCTGTTGGTGTCTCATGATTCCCCAGTATGAGATCATCAGGGTTTCCAACGTGCTAGCATTCTCATTTCTATAGCACGCTTGAGTGCTAGATTGTGAAATATCCACAAGGTGTCTATCAACCATAGGATGACTCACATTCACTGTCTTTTGAATAGGCCCCGTCTTATCTATTCTTGGACGCTTATTAGGAGCATTATCCTTCTTGGTTTGAGCAACCATTCTCCTCTTCACAACAGAAGGAACTTGAGTAGTTTTCTTAGTTACCTCCACTCTTTCCGGTGCATTTACCACAGGATTCCAAGACTTAGTGACACCTTTATAACCAGTGAATGCGTATGGCAAATTATTTGCAACATTTTGTAAATTTATTATTTTCTGAACTTACTATTCAATTTCTTTTGTACATGGGTCAGAGTATATGATGGACTTATCATCCCAATTTATTTTCTTACATTCTGAATGGTACTTGTAATCTCCCCCTAGTGCCGGGAAATGGTCCTCATTAAATATACAATTAGCATATCGAGCTATAAATAAATCCCTAGTAAGTAGCTCTAGGTACTTAATAATCGACGGGGAATGATATCCCACGTAAATCCCCAATTTTCTATAGGGGCCCATAGAGGTACGCTTCGGTGGTGAAATCGGTGCGTATACCACGCACCCGAATTTCCACAGATTTGAAATGCTTGGAGCATTACCACATACTAAATATTGTGGGGAGATGCTATGATATGTAGTTGGTCGCAATTGAATTAGATCAGCAGCGTGTAAGACTGCATGACCGCAACAACTAATAGGCAAATTGCAGTGGTGTAGTAAAAGTCTCGCAATTAACTTAATTCTCTTTATTAGAGATTCAGCCAAACCATTTTGGGTGTGAACATATGGTATAGAATGTTGCACTTGAATTCCTTGAGCCATACAATAATCATTGAATGCTTAGGATGAGAGTTCTGTAGCATTATCTAATCGAATAAATTATATCTGATGTTTAGGAAAATTTGCTTTCAGTCTAATGACTTGTGCCATAATTTTAGCAAATGCATGGTTTCATGTCGATAATAGACACACGTGTGACCATCGAATAGATGCATCGATTAATTCCATAAAATACCTAAATGGTCCACTTATTGTTTGGATAGGACCACATATGTCATCTTGTATCTTTTCAAGGAATTTTAGTGGTTCAGTATGTATCTTGATTGGGGAAGGTCTCAAGATCAATTTCCTAGTTGCACATGTCATGCATATGAAATCCAAAGTATTGAGAAATTTGATTAAGTTATGACCTATGCAATTACCAATGATTTTCCTTATCATCCCTGAACCAGGGTGTCCCAGCCCATCATGCCAGATTTGGAATGCATCAACATTCTAGAAAATCGCTTTATACGCAATATGTGAAACAGATTTTATGTATGTGTAGTACAACTCAGACGGTAAGGAAGGTATTGTTTCTAGAATGTCATAGCCATCTCCGTTAGTCTTATTCATGAGGAGAGATTCTTCATTATTCTCCTCATGAGTTACTATGTGTAATCCATTCTTACGAATATCTCTATAACTTAGTTAGATATGAGAAGAATCAAGATACAACAATGCATTCTCAATTGTTACTTGTGTACCCATGGGAAGTATTATAGTAGTTTTTTCAGAGCCTACTATACACACATCACGTCCAGCGATGGTCAGAATATTTCCCGTCCTATTTGTAAGAGTTTGGAAATATTTCATTTCCCTAAGTATAGTATTTGTGGCACAGCTGTCCACAAGACACATTTCTTCTTCCATTGGATTGACTTGCAATGTCTATATGAAACAAACATTATCTTAGTATCATATAGTCACACATACATATCTTTATTATTACAACAGTATTACATACAATACCCTATTACAATATTTATCAATACCAATATTACATATCACAAATTCTTAGTATTATCATTATTACATAGACTCATAGATAACTAGTATCTATCCAAGATATAAATGAGCCTATTTGAGGTCTCCAAACACATCATTGGAGTTGTATTCCATGATCTTGTTCTCCATGTCCATGTCATCATTGTCCGTCAACTTGGGCAGTTCAGGGTTCAAAGGTATTGTTCCTGAAGTTGTAGCCTCTTTAGTCACATCATTGAAGTAGGCTTCATACAATATTTTATTGTTGTTGGACTCCTTTAGGGATTTTTGGTACAATTTAACCAAATGTTTAGGGGTGCAACATTTTCTAGCAAAGTGGTTTGGACCACCACATTTATGGCATGTAAATGCCTTGCCTTTATCTTTCCCTTGACTTTTGACTCTATTCTTCGTGTTCTTGTCATTGTGTTTGCCTTTCTTGAATTTACCAAATTTCTTTTGATGATTGTTAGACCCATCACTTTTGTCATTACCCTTCACAATATAGTGAACCTCTGGCAGGGGAGCGGAACCAACAAAATGTTGGTGGTGATTTCTCAAAGTAAGCTCATCATGCTTTTCTGCTTGGAGGAGATCATGAACAAGATCTGAGTAAGTTTGGTCATTCTTGGCACGGAATTGATGTTGTAAGATCCTATCTGAAGGGAGAATAGTTTGAAGGGTCTTTTCAATTTTATCCATTTCGGAAGGTTCTTTCTCACAAAAACACAACCTTGCACATATATTATGAACAGTATGGTTATATTCTCCAATGGATTTAAAATCCTGGAGTCTCAACATAGTTCAGTCATGATTTGCTTCTAGAAAAATCACGGCCTTCTATTGTTCATAACAGGCTTGAAGAGCAGCCCAAAGTATATTTTGTTCTTCTTCCATCAAATATTCTGATATTGAGTTGGTATGTAGATGGTTCCTTATAATGTATGAAGCATTATACTTAAATGGTTCAAGCAACGGTACAATCCTCTCTTCAGGATGAACTATTGCCTCATACACCCCACGGAGTGCCAAACTTATTTTAACTTCCATAGCACATGTACGGTAGTTGTGCCCATCCAAGGCAAATTCCTTGAATTCACGAGTCATTGTCCTGCAATAGTGTTTACCAAAGATTAGAATCTTCATGGTCATTTTGTGATATTTTGCCAAATTCATCATAGAATTGAGCATGGTACGATATATTGTATTCAAATGATTTCACTCTTGAAATCCTGTTTTAGTGTATAATTTGTGGTATTTACAAATTTAAACTTCATAAGTTTAAATTTTATTTTATTTTATTGCATAAATTTCCATCCAATTTGATGAAATTTTGCAAGAAATATCCAATTTCCATTGCACCATACACAAATCTTGGCATTAATAATATTTATATTACAAGCCACTAGCAGAAATTCTATTTCAGAAAATAGAATTTAGCACTGTTTACAAATACCATAATTATATAAGTCAAATACTAAAATAGTATTTAATTCTAATACATAGAATTTACTAAAAATATAGAAAACAGGCTTACTGGGCCCCTATGCGCGCGGTGGCTGAAGGCCACGGCGCTGGCATGGCCCATGGCCAGCCCAAAATCGAATTTGGCCATTATGGCCTGGCTCGGTCCGAGTCGTCGATGACCCCTAGGGGTATAAGAAGCGGTACTCGGTTAGGTTTTAACCTAACCGAGCCCTTCTCCTCTCTAGCTCGCGCTGCACTTCTTCGGTTTCCTCACTCTCACTGTGATTCATTATTCCAACAATCTCCGCCGGCCGGTGGTGTTGGCACTGCCGTGCAGGGTCATGGTCCCCGCCACACGCTTAGATCTAGCGTCGCTTTGTCTTTGTCCTTCGGTTTGGAGTCATGCTGGTGCGGGCTTCGACCCGAGCTCCAATAACGGAGTTGGTGCCGGCTAGTCATCGACAGTGGTGCACCAGGTAGGGGAAAGCGCTCAAGATCCATCCAAGAAGATCATGGCACCCTGGACTTTCAGCGTCAAGTTCCCTTACGACACTCATTTCACCTTCGAGTCATTGATGTTTGCCGCCGGCGAAGATGGAAACCTTGAGTTACTAACTCATGGCCCACCACCAAAGCATCCTACATCAGATTATGGACATGCTCCATATCTTTCGGCCAGTTCATCTACATCAGGCGGGGCCTGTTCAAGTTTGAATCCTTATGCAGGGCCATACCATCGTACCGCCAAGACAACACAGGGGCTTCTGATCGGGGCACACATCTTCCAGCCATCAGTTGGAACATCGAGCTCCTCTGCATCGAGAGCATCCCCTAAACACGACTCCACCGATGATTACCCTGAGATCGAGGGAAGCACCTACTGGAACTCCACCGAAGAGGGTCATATCATCATCATGGTGGCCCCGGTTGGAGAACCTTCACAGAATAGCTCCAACAGATATCCTACCATCGGGAGATCGGAAGCACCTGATGCTCGAGCACCCAGTGACAGATTGGCATGAAATCTAAATCTGGACTTCAACGTCGTGTGGCTCCAGACTATCATGGAGTCCATCCAGCACATGGCACAAGAAGGCTCACCTCTCCTCGCCTTGGCTCAGCTAGGGGCTGAGGCAGCCAATCATGTCATAGCAGTAGAGTGATCGACTAGTAACCATCATGGAGAACCCTCCATCGACAACTGATCAGACGGTCAGTCAAAACGTGCCCGAAGTGAAGCAACATCATCAACAAGCGGCAATAGCTGCATAGCTGACAACGACCCGTGTTGGTGGATACAATAGAACCACCGGTAGCGAGAATACGACCATGACCGTGATGAGCTTTGCAATGTCATTGACAACCGGAGGCGTCTCAGGGCAAGGTCACCGACCCGTCCACGATGCTCTGCAGTAAGAGACATCACCCCATCAGGGAGGGGCGATTTCCATGCCCTAGCTTCATCACTTAGGCAGGTCATCTAGCCAAAAAACTTCAAGGCTGGGCATATTGACAAATATGATGGCTCCAGCAATTCAGAAGAATTCATCCAAGTCTACCCCACATTCATTGAGGCCGTGGGAGGAGACGATCGGGTGAAGGACAATTATTTGTTCACGACATTATTTGGCATGGCCAGATCCTAGCTTATCAATATGCCCGAAGGATCTATCTAGAGCTGGGACCAGCTATGCACCATGTTCATTAGGAATTTTCAGGGTACATATGAGCGTCCGTCTACAGCTGAAACCCTGAAGACCATCAAGCAGAAATATGATGAAAGCCTCTGAGACTATGTGAAACATTTCTACAATGCCAAGAACGCTATCCCGTACATCCAGTACATCAAAATCATCAATGGCTTTCATGATGGGGTTAGCAATATCAAGACTATCGAGGAAATCGCCATGAAGAAGCCCAAGACAGTGGCTGATTTGCTTGTAGTCGCTGATGTATGCATTGAGGCCTCCGAGGCTCAAGCTCGGCTCCTTGAATCACGTGGCAAGGGGCACTCGAAGAAGAAGTAGGACGATCGGGAGGTCAATACAACCGATCGTGGAGATTGCGGAGAGCGCAAGATCGTGGAAATCACCAGCAACAATCCACATATCGGAAGGAGAAGGGATCATTCCATTGCCCTACCAACGTAGAGAAGTGGTGCGAGATCCATCATACCACATGATATGATCTAGAAGAGTGCAAAACTTTTCTGGATCGCAAGAAAATGTCACCATCGGTACCAGTGGTGCAAAAACCCTGTCGAGGCGACCATCATCGAGCCGATCCCCACAATGAGGATCAAATGGGCGAAATCAACATGATCTTCAAAGCTAGTATGTCCATCACCTCGAAGATGCAAGGAAAGAAGCTTGAACAAGAGACCAGTTTGGCTCAGCGCATCGAGCCAGGAAGAAAGATGAATGGTCCGACGTTGGCATATCATTCTGGCCAGAAGATCATCTAGAAACAGAGTTGTCTAAGCAAAACTTGGCCTTCGTGGTCAAGCTATCGATTGGGTGGCACAAGGTGGCCAAGACTCTGGTGGTCAATGCGGTCTCACTAAACCTCATCATGAGGAAAACCTTCATTGAGATGGGCCTCAATCTATCAGATCTGACACCAGTGCATGATATGTTTCATGGCGTTATCCCGGGACAGTCATCCACTCCCATTGGACGCATCAACCTCAAGGTATCCTGTGGAATGGGAGACAATAAATGCAGGGTGATGTTGATGTTTGAAGTTGCCAGCTTTGACATCAGTTACAACTGCATCCTTGGGAGGCCTTTCCTCCTGAAGTTTTTGGCAATCATCCACACTGCCTATGCCACTATGAAGATGCTCGGCCCCAAGGGCATGATCACCATTAAGGCTGACCAACGAGATGCTTTGACATGTGATAATGCAACAATGACACATGTAGGGTGCTTCAGTGAAAAGGTCTCACATGATCAAGCAGCTAAGGTGGCGAAGATGCAGAGCAGCAGCACCCCGCTCAGATCACCGATGCCCAAGCCACTGATCGCTAGCTCCCCTTGACCTCCTTCAGCGAAGAAAGGCACATATGTTGCCTCATCATCTACACAGCAGCCTGCCGATCAGTCAGCGGGTGATAATAAGAAGGGAGCTAATGACAAAGAGGTCTTGGTTGACCCCAGTAATCCAGACAAGAAGCTCCGGATCAGCACATGCCTCGATCCCAAATAAGAACTCATGCTCATCACTTTTTTCGGGACAATCTAGATGTCTTCACATGGCAGATATCAGATATGCTTGGGATCTCGAGGGAGTTGATTGAGCACAAATTAGGCATTGACCCACCGTATAAACCGGTCAAGCAAAAAGAGAGAAGATACACTCTAGAAAGGCGTGAAATCATCTGGTAGGAAGTTAACAAATTACTTGAAGCATGGTTCATCAGGCCAGTAGATTATCCAAACTGGCTAGCAAATTCTGTTCTTGTAGAGAACCCTGATGGCTCTTGATGCATGTGTATTGACTATACAAGTTTAAATAAAGCATATCCAAAAGATGAGTATCCCCTGCCTCGTATTTGTCAAATAGTTGATTCCATAGTGTCATGTGAGCTATTGTCATTTCTAGATGCCTATTCGAGCTATCATCATAATAGCCTCACCATTGACGATGAAGAAAAACATCATTTATCACTCCATTTGGAATCTTCTGTTACACAAAGATGGCGTTTGATCTCAAGAACGGGGGAGCTACATATCAGAAGTACATTTAGATTATCTTGGAGCCTCAAATTGGGAGAAATGTCGAAGCATATATTAATGATGTGGTAGTGAAGTCAAAAAAGCATAGGGGCCTACTTGATGACCTCAAAGAGACCTTCGACAATCTCTGTAAGTACAAGATGATGCTTAATCCTAAAAAATGTGTATTCAGTGTATTATCAGGATAGCTGCTCGGCTACATGGTATCGTCTCCAGGAATCGATGTGAATCCAAAGAAGGTGGAGGCCATCAAACAATTGTAACCACCCCGGACCTGAAAAAAAATCCAGAAGCTAGCAGGCAAGAAGGCAGCACTCAGTCGATTCATATCCAAGTTGGATGAATGTGGTATGCCTTTCTATAAGCTACTACGCAAAGCAGACGATTTTCAGTCGGACGATCAATCGTCAGTGGCTTTCATTGAGCTCAATGAATATCTGAAGTCTTTGCCAACACTGGTTCCACTAAAGCCTGATGACGTGTTACTATTATACGTTGTAGCCACTGACACAGTTGTCAACGCCGATATCGCCGTTGAGCAGCCAGAAGCCATGACAGAAGTCAAGCAACAACCCATGTACTTTGTTAGCGAGATCCTGAGGAATGCTCAAACAAGATATCCTCAAGTCCAGAAGCTGCTCTACATAGTCCTTATGACAACCATGAAGCTCAAGCATTACTTATTGGCACACACTGCTCAGATCATATCTGATCGGCCATTGGTGTGTGTCCTTCAAAGCAAAGAAACAACAAGGCCGATGACACAATGGGCGGTGGAGATCGGCCAGTATGGTGTTGAAGTCATCCCTCAATGGGCGATCAAGTCTCAAGCACTCACAGACTTCATTGTAGAGTGGACCGATTCAGGACTGTGTGGCATCGATGAGCTACCTGGTCACTGGGTAGTGTACTTCAATGGATCCTACACTCTCAAAGGAGCAGGGGCTAGTGTCATGCTCACCCCCCCCCCCCCCCCGAGGTGATATCTTAAAGTATGATATTCAGCTTGAATTTCCATCTACAAATAATATTGCAGAATACGAGGGGTTGGTCATGGGTCTACATCTAGCCAAAGATCTCGACATTTGATGACTCCTTATCAAGGGAGACTCTCAGCTGGTAGCAAAACAAGTTTAGAAAGAATATGACTGCAATAATGATAAGATGGCCTAGTATCTAGCAGAAGTGTGCATGATGGAAAAGTTTTTTGAAGAATTTGAAGTTCGGTATGTCCCGCGTCTAGACAACCGTGATGTTGATCATCTAGCATGGATTCCTTCCTCCAGGGCACCAACTTCATCGGACGTCATTATTGAGAAGCTATATAAGCCTTCAGTCAAGCCAGCAGAATCAACCAGTGAAGCTATCAAGCAAGATCTGATGGTTATCGATGAGCTAGAACATGAGCTAGTGTATGCTTGGATGAACTCAATCAAGATATTCCTAGAGAATCAGCCGCCATCAGATGACAATGCCAAAGTTGAGCATATCATGCTCAAGTCCAAGATGTATCATCTTATTGATGGGATATTATTTCGACAAGCCACCAACGACATGATGATGAAGTGTATCTTTGGAGAAGAAGACATCTAATTGCTTCTGTATATTCATAGCGGTGTATGCGGATCACACTCATCCTGGCTCTCTATCATAGGCAAAGCCTTCAGGCATGGTTTCTACTGGCCTACAGCAAAGGATGGCGCATTGGAGATCGTCACCAAATGTAAGGAATGCCAGTTCTTCTAGAAGCAAACAATGAAGCATGCAAATCCTCTTCAGCCTATTAATCTCTCCTGGCCTTTCACAATTTGGAGAATCGACATCGTGGGCTTCTTGCCAAGGGAACCAGGAGGATTCAGATTCTTATTCATCGCTGTCGATATGTTCACCAAGTGGATGGAAGCTATGTCAGTGGTAAACATCACACAAGAAGTAGCAGTCAAGTTCCTGTAGAGTATCATATACAGGTTTGGCATACCCAAGTGGGTCCTCACAGATAATGGGACTCAGTTCAAAGGAGCAAAATTTGTAAGATGTTGTGCAAACTTTGGTATCCATCATCAAGCATCATCAGCAGCGCATCCTCAGATGAACGGGCAGCTCAAATGAGCAAACAAACTTATTCTACAGGGGATGAAGATAAGGATGTTCCATGACCTAGAAGCAAAAGGCAGAAATTGGCATAAGGAGCTATCCTCAGTGCTATGGGCCCTTCAGACCAATATCAACAGAGAAACTAGAGATACTACTTTCAATTTGGTCTATGGAGCAGACACAGTGTTTTCACCAGAAATTTATCTTGAATCAGTGTGGGTGTTATATTTTAATGAAGAAAATCAGACAGAAGCAAGAGAACTCGACTCCAATCTATTGGAAGAGAAGTGCAACACATCATTGGCCAATGTGCGAATGTATCAAGAATCCATGAAGCGTTACTACAACAAGAGCATTGTTCCAAAAGAGCTTGACATCAGGGACTTAGTACTAAAAAAGGATATGTGCACCAAAGACAAGCACAAGTTTTCATCACCCTGGGAAGGACCGTTCATCATAGTGGACATAGTAGCACGTGGAATGCCAAAGTTGACAGCGGCATACTCCCCAATACGTGAAATGTCGACCAGTTGTGTAAATATTATGCTTGATGTATTTGTCTGATTAATAAAGATACAGTATTTCTTATCTTACATCTGTCAGTGTAACTCAATATCTTTCGGTCTATCGACCGAAGGGGTTCATCAGCCCAACAATAAAAATGATAAGTCTCAAAAAAATAGGTGATGCATTCCCAAACTGGTCAGATGCTTTACCCCAACTAAGTATTAGGCAATCTCTAATTGACGTCTCAAGGGTAAACGCTACCAGATGCATACAACTTGTATCGACCAGCGAGTCATATTAAGCTTACGTGCAAATATACTTGGATTCCGGGGCAACCCAATTAAGTCTCACGATCGGATCAGACAGCGATCGATTAGCTTTCAAAGCGTGATCCGTAGAACCGCGCAAGACGATGAGCATTTCTGCGCATTATGATGATCTACGAAGTTGTGCCCAACTAGCAATAAGTGTTTCCGATTGACACAAGGGGCTCACTTTTGATCGCACATACGGTCAATGAACCAACACGTACAAAAAGTAAGGTGCTCCCAATTGACGCCCTTTAACATCTATCTTATGCTTTTTACACGAGCAGTGCCACGTATAAAAAGCAAGGAGCTCCCGATTGATGTCCCTTAATATCTATCTTATGCTTTTTACATAGGTAACGCCGCATACAAAAAGCCAAGGGCTCCCAATTAACGTCCCTTAACATATATCTTATATTTTTTACACGCGCAGTGCCGCATAAAAAGAGCAGGGGCTCCCGATTGATGTCCCTTACCATCTAATACTTTTTATCCGCGTAGGATTATAAGATCTCGATTGATGTATCATCATACTTTTCATATACAGCAATCATCAGCGTATGAAAAGCAAGGGGCATCTATATATCTATATCCATCAGGTATTCGGTGAATCTGGTTCAAAGTTTTTTAACTTAACACAAGTTTATTACAGCTTGCAACAAAAATATTATCAAGCACCAGCACTCTTGTTGTCATCTGACTTAGCGAGTACAAAGAAATCATAGAGGGATACAAAATGTTGAGCGGTATTATAAACACTATCAACTAGTGCTTCCAGCTCTGCTTCGTCAATAGAAAAGCCCCTTCGAAGAATCTCCGTATCGAAATCAGGCACATGATTCTTCACTAGCGCCATAGCATGGGCCACCACTGAAGAAATCACCGTCGAGGAAGAAAAATCTCGCTTATCCAACTCCTTCTGAGTAGATTTCAACAACTGCTCATGGGCTATCTTCTCTTCATCAAGTTTCTGCAGATTTATTTACGCCTCACGCTCCTAGATCACTACAAGGTCAAGAGCCAATGACTTGGAAGATAGCTTCTCCATGGTTGTAGTAACGGAAGCTTGCGCCGATTGCAGATCCCGGTTCAAAACAACATTGGCCTCTAGGGAAGACCGAAGAGCCTGATCGGTAATTTGTTGGGCAGCCTTTTCCTTAGCTAGAGACTAATCGACAGCCAACCGAGCAATTCTCTCTTTAGATAGTGCCTTCTCAGTTGCTTCCAGAAGGGCAGCCAGGGGTACAAGTACAAGAATCAAAAAGTCAACAAAAGAGCAAATATCCTGAGGCAGTGAAAGGGGATTTGTTACCTTCCAAATCAGCCTCTACATCCTTTAGGCTCTGCACATATTGAAGAACCCGTCGAGCACAATGCCTGGCATCAGCACTAGAGCAAGCCGTCAAGCCTGTTCCCGCCATAGGAGGGGGAACAGAAGCAGCAGCCACATATGGTGTAATCCACATAATAACGGGCTGGTGCTTAGCAGCTTTAGACGACTCGCTCTTGGTAGGTTTTTTGCATATGATCATACAGTCAGTATATTAGCCAGTGTCAAGATTATAGAAAAAGGGTCACCGATTACCTTGGCACAAGCACTTTTCTCAACGAAGGTTGGCGCGACCTCTTTGTCTGCCTATCATTATCATCAACCATAACGTTGGCAGCAACAACCTGAGATATGTGTCAAAATATGTCAAATATGTGCACAAAGATAATCTCAACAACAACTAAATTCAAAGGACTACGGGGACCGCGATATGGAGGAAGCTCAATCTGAGTCATCACCTTATCGACTTGGTGGAGTGGCTTCTTACGCCTAGTAGCAGGCGGAGGACCCTAGCATCCATGCCCGCCAGTGGGAAGAATGGTTGTGGTAACCTGATCAGCGGTGGAAGGATCAGACTGCTCCGACGCGCCGAAACTGACCAGGTTAGGAGTGATCGGCTCAATTGAAGACACTCCCCCATCTTCAGCATCATCGCTAGCTGATGCCTTCTTCTGACTGGCTGGAGTGTCTGGCTTCAACCCAGCATCTTTATCACTGGATACCTCCACATCTATGCGAGTTTTGGGGGTAAAGCCCCTGGATATGCAAGTAGAAACATTCATCAGTAATAAAAGAAAAGAGTATTAGAAAAGATGAAGATTCTTACCAAAGGAGGAGGATTTTCACTACAATATGGTTTATGCAAGGTAGCAGGTCGTGCAGATAATGGACTCTTGTCGAACATGCGCGACACAAGTCTAGTCACCTCAGCATCAGTAAGAACTATATAAGATAGAAAGCTTATCTGATCAGAATATCAGATCAGTAGTAGTGGTAAAAGAAATCAAGATCTTACTAGCAGCAAGATCATGACATGGATTGGCAAGCTGAGAGCACTCATACGCCAACTTCTCCCGACGGCCAAGAGGGCGAATCCACCGAAGAGTAAACTCTTCAGCGTAGTGGCATGCCCGAAGACCAGCGTCATGGAGTTCAGCCACCTGTTTGACCAAAGCAGCTAGGCGTGGTGTCATCTTCGATTCTCCCCGCTTGTTGTCAATAAGTGGTGGAAGCAGATGCTTGCTTGCCCATTGAGGAACATGAATATCAACAAGAAACCATCTATAGGAGGCACCCCTCCAGCTACCTTTGAAGGTCGCATCAATGTAACCCTCCCGGCGATTGCGATGCAACGATAACCCGGTCCCGGAATACACAATTTTATCATATCAGGCGGGGGAATAGAAGTATCAGAACAAGCTAGTGTCTGGAGCAATCCCAAGCCAGCATTCACACAGCATAGTGAAGCAACTAAGTGCAGCAATAGTGTTCAGGTTCAGGTGGACCACCTCACACCCAAGGAAGTTGAGAATAGAAACAAGAAATTTACTTGGAGAAAGACCAAGTCCAGCGATCAAATGAGATTCGAAGCAGACAATAGTGGAGTTGTCCACCATCAAAACCTCCACTATAGGAACAAAAGACTTTAGCGCGTCGCCCAACCAGTCGATGGTGTGATAGGCAGAGCGATCCACCTCAGTGATCGTCGACTTTTTCCAATAATCAGACAGCGCGGGGGTGGTCTTGTTCGCCATCTTTGCAACGACCTCGTTGGAGGAGGAAGAAGCCGCTGGAACATCACTCTCCCCTCCAGAATGGGCCTTACCCTCATCGACAATAGCCCCGCCAGCGATGTTAGGGATCTGGTCAGTTTCGCTGGCCATTGAGCAAGGAGTGGGAGTGGTGCAGCGAGCAGTAAATGGGAAAGTAAAAGATTAGAAGGCAAGAGTGAGAAACGATGAGACTTGATGCGCTTAGCGGTGCTCAGCTTTATATGCGCAACAGGCAACAATGTGACAATTTGTTTCACCAAAAAAAGATGTCTTTCTGTTTTAACCACCCACACAATCCGGTTGCGGAATTGAGAAATGAAAAGTTTGGAAGTTCAAAATATTTTGAAGTCCGCGGCGTCCAGGAGAAGGAACCTAGGATCAACGAATAAGATTTATCAATCCAATCGACACCATCATTTGCCCGAAGTAGAAAAGGAAAATACGGGTACATTGCCCGATCGGGTTATTGGTCTCAGCGCCCAATCGGTATCAACAATTTTCAGATGTGTAAAAAATCTATGATCTATGCATAACAACCGTGGATCGTGCACCGGTTATCCAGACGGTTAAGCAAATTGTCCAACATTTCAGAGAAAGGTACACAAAGAACATGACGACCGTGCAGTTATCGACTCGTGTATTGTAGACTCGTTAATGTGTATCGAACACATCATCAACTCAGTGCGGCATCGGGTATAACTTATCAAAAGATTGAAGATTGAAGGTAGCATGAAGCTAAACAGCGAAACCCAATGCATGAAGTCTAGTTTAAACAGAGGCATCCAATTAGTGAATGTCAACCAGTCGGTAGCCTAATCAGGAAACAAAGTTACCAGGTTGATGACATGTTCAGGGGCTAGTGATGATACTACAAATATCTACCCGGGCCAGGGGCCCAATAACTACAACGGCCCACGAGGCTGGTTGCGGCACTAGTTAGAGACCCAATCGGGTGTGTGTTTATGTGAGTTTTATTAGAGTCAGAAATCTGTCATGTTTATGATGTGATTCTCCGGACTATAAAAGTAGCAACCTACAATCTATCTGAGGTATTAAATTTTATAACATAATACAGCGAGACTGAACACTGAACGTATGGGTATTACTCTTCAAGAGGGCCTAAACTAGTATAAAGACCGTCGTGTTTCTTTCAAGATTGATCTTGCATCATCACACTTTTCTCAATCCTTATCATAAATATCTGACGATGAGACGTCGACAGTTACCATGTACCACTATGCCACTGTCCTTTTCCTCTCCAATCATCGTTATCCAGTTGTGTTATATCAACGTTTTATTTGTCTTTTCCTCGTGCATTATTCTGGTAAAGCCATTCCATTTGACACAGATCTCTAACTCTCTTACATGCTGACTGTATGCAGAACTTGTGCAAATGAACACACACAGATTAAATCTTTCATTTCAAAAACATCAATCAAGAATATTGATATTGCAGCAAGCTTCTAGTACGAAACGATAAACCATGTAATAATAAGCTGCCGGTCCAAACAGTACATCTATCATATACGTAAACAAAAGCTTCAGGACTAGTTAAAACAATATAGAAGTAGGTAACTGATCTCACTATTTCCTACATGTGATAGATATGATGTGTGGTAGCTAAAAATATATCAGATCTTAATGGTTCATATGAAACTGTCGCTAGCAAGTGGCTTAGTGGTAAAAAGTTTGATCTAGTCAATATGTTTAGCCAAGCTGCACTTTGGAGCTTGTGGAAACTAAGAAACCACTTCTATTTCCAGAATGGTGTTTGGCACTTGGCAAGACACGGGTATGATCGGGGCATGCTGTACCGAAAACAAAAATTACATAGAGATGTTGACGAAGCTGAAGCCCAAGTCCAGGAGGTGTGGCAGGCTGGAGTTCTGATTGAAAGGACAATGATCGTTGAATGGGAGGATGATCAAGAAAGTGACATCATCATGGGTGTTATAGGCTCGAAGCAGTCGATTGTGTGGAGTTGTGCGAATGTGGACTCCGCCTCTCACACGGAGAGTGTTCGAATTTAAAACGTGATGTAAACAATAACATGGACTTTTGCTAAGGCTACTCTCAATGGAAGTTTCATTTTCAATAAATAAGCTGTCACATATAATTTTTTATGACATGGTAAAGAATTTATAAAGAAAAAGAGAAG
>VSTD030000481.1:0-15822 GCA_008808055.3 Sporobolus alterniflorus | reverse complement strand
GGTACTACCTGCTCTGCAAGTGTTTGCTATATATTTTATAATATTCTCAATTGTTTGATAAGTGTTTCAACTCTTTGTTTTGATGTACATCGGTAGGCCACCATGGGCCTATAATAACGAAGTTCATTAGCATGCTCTATAAATATAAGAGACGAAGGTAGAAGTGATGAGACACCTACACGTCACCACATGAAACTCTAGCTGTCGCCTCCTCTCGGTCGAACTCTGAAGTTCTAGCTGCGCACGTGGTGCTAGCATACCTACGCACGGTGTTCCATCCCTGAGTGTGTGGACTCCGTGGAGGCGATGCTGTGGTTGTTACTGCGCTGATCGACTATGACGATGTGGAGGTTGCTACTAGGATGACCATGAAGAGACAAATCGTGTATGACTACTTTCTCTATACTGACACGCGACTATGTTGAATCGTTGTTATAACTCTTCTTTCACTGCTTAGTGCATCTAGTGGTAATAATCTATTATCTCATACTCGCAAGAATTCTTGGGTGACACGATAGAAATAGGGTGGCATTGGGTGTCTGCATGGGAGGGGGCTCAGTCCCTGTGCTGTTCGTGAGCTCTCTGTGTGAGATCTCTGTTCCCTTGAGGGAGAGAACGAAGGAGAAGCCAGAGAAAAAGGAAGAGAAGAAAAGAAAGGGAAAAAAGAAAACATGGAGAATTTTTTCAAGCCTTAACCGGGGAGTAAAAAAGGAGAATTGATGAAGTTGGTCTACATATTATTTTTGTAAAAGAAAGAAATAGATTGAAGTATAATTAAATAAAAGATAGGTTTTTATATTTAATTAAAATTAAAACAAATGGACTAAGATGTAAAATCTAGAAAATTATGAAATGAAAATAATTATTTTTGTACTGAAGACTCGATCAAAAATATTTAAATAAAGAGGCAGAGACTATTTTGTAAAAAGAAATTTTAGAAAAATTTAGAATTATTTTTCTAAGAAAAAAGATTGTGTTTAAAATGAATTATCTAAAAAGGAAGGGGGTTCGGGGCCAGCACGGCCAGGTTACGGGGTTAAAATCTAAAGGCAATTTTTATTCTATTAGGAAAAAGTTTTAAAATTAAGTGAATTTTAGTCAGATTCTAAAATTTGAAATTTTGGGTTGTGACACCTGGCTAGAGGATGAGGTGGCCGTGGGGGTGAGCAGGAAATAGAAGTCAGGAGGGAAGGGGTGAAACGAAATATAATGAATCATTTTTTTACCATTGGTAAATGTGGGTAATTTTTCCCAACTTCACAACAAAGTTCAAAATATGTATTTTTGTGAAGCACCTGTTTTGTTGCTTCATGAAAACAGTGAAGTTGTGACCAACTTCAAAAAAAAATTGAATCTAAACTTCTGAAGTTGGGGTGTTTGTTAGTTCATTTGTGAAGCTAAGTTAAGTTAGTGAAGTGAACCAGTCTCAAATACCCTTTAGGTCTGTAGTTCACTAGAAAATAACCAGTTAATTAGAAATTCAAGAGCAAAAACTTCCTCATCCCATATAAAAAACCTCCTCTTTTTATACACACACCATCTTCAAATGACGTGCAAAGGCGCGCCACAATCCACTAGTGCCAATGGAAGAAGATGGGTTAAATAGCAAGTGCACTTTATCCGACTTTGAGATGATGAATTGATGTTTTTTTATGAAAATAACATAAAATTGTCTTCCCCAAAAGGTGATGCCGTTACAAAATAATACAAAACAAGCATCTAGTCCCCGCTGAGTGCCTGACAAGGGCTAGTTGTCCATCCAATGGATGGCAAGTACTATTTACATCAAATTTGGACCTTATTGTAATTTTAAAATATCTGTTCAGTTTTCAAATAGCCCTCCTAACTACCCTCTAAACACAGAGATGGAGCCCCCCCCCTGGCTAGGGTACTCGGCCTCCACATCCTCTTGCCACCCCAGCCCCAACGGGTGGCTATGTGCCCGGCCATCTTTGCCGCCTGTTGTACCATAGCTACGGCCCCTACTGTCTATATAAGGTTGCTGGAGCTCAGCATCCTCGTAATTCTCAAACATTTCCACAAGTGGTTAGGAGGAGAGAGAGAAAAGGAGAAAGTGGCGAAGCACTAATTGTTTTGAAGGTAAATTTTATCGCCTTTTGTTATAAATCTTTTTAAGAAATATAGATGGTAGTATGTAGCATGTAGATTTATTTAGATTCAATTTAGGTATTGATTTAGATTTAATGTACATGTTAATTTAGAATAGATATTAATTTACTTGTGTGTAAGTGTTTTTGTTGTATTAAGCATGTATTGGGTTTTGTTATATATTAATTTAGATTTATTTAAACTATTTTGTTATATTAAGCATGTACATTTTCATTTAGATTTATTAATTTACATTTAAGCATGTAGATTTTAATTTAGACCTATTAATTTACATTTAATCATGTAGATTATAATTTAGATTAATTAATTTACATTTAATCATGTAGATTATAATTTAGATTTATTAATGTATCTATGATTGCACAAATCCTGAGCTCTTTGACCAGATGACCGACGTGGATCGTACAAGTCAGTTGTGGAGGGGACCAAGCTGAGCACATTGTGGCCACGTGTAACTGGAGAGCTACTACACATCGATGATTGGTGGATTGCGTGTGACAGTTCTTTTATTTATTTTTAATGCTTTTGCTTTCACTCATATTTTATTCTTAAATTTAGAATGTATTTCGTACCAAATTGTGTGTGTCCGATTTACTACATGTGTGTTGGGTGGTAGAGGCCTCAGTGGGACTCAGGTGACGATGGTGGTATGAAGTTTATGCAGTTGGACCAGTCTCTCCTAGTAGCTTTGGTGGGTGCATGACGTTTAGAGACAGAGACGCACAACTTCCACCTACCTTGCAGGGAGACGGATCCAACCTTGCACGACGTCTAGTACCTACTCAGGCTTACCATTGCATGGGAAGCTATTGAGGCGGTTGACATCCCAGCTACTTGTAGGAGTGAGCTTGCTTAGCGGTTTTGCTGATGTCACACTCCCTGTCCACCTAGTGTTTTTTAACAATGTACCTGATCAGATCAAACCAATGAACAGTTAGATTATACAATCCATAGTTTGTATATTACATCTTTGTCGTAACTTAATTTTGTTCTTACTTTTGACACTAACAAGAGTTGACAATTGTATTACATGCTAAGGACATAAACCCTATTATTGGACCTAACAAAGTTTCTAGGTACTTGGGACGTACGTTGTGTGACTGTTCGGATGGGTCCTCTTCTGCAACGCTCATGGCAACATGCTAGACAAGGGTTTCATCCCCTATGCACAACAGAATATCGATGCTGAGGAGGGTGCAATACTAGGGTGGAGTTGGGGTGTCATGGTCCTTGTTGCGACTTCTCAGCCGTAGGGTAGCTATGTCGGTCTTGGTAACACATCTTCATTAGATTAAGTTCATTTTACTTTTAAATTTTTGAACTACTAAAATTACATCAATGTCATAGATTTTTCTTCTATGGGTGTGATTGACAATGAGGGCATCGATGTTTCAGACCTCAACGATGATGATCTAGACAACATTGGTCCTTCACAGCTATCGGACGTACCACTTCCACAGACTCAGGAGGTGAACTTCACCACATCAATGCTGAGGCACCGTCGTCAACCCCATCCCACATGTGCTCCAGACGCACTCACATACTCGGAGTATCATGTCTGAGTTTAGGGTAGGAGGCAGAAGAGAGCGAGGACCCGATCGATGATGTAGATTGAGTGACATTGTTGTATCTTTACATTTGTTTGGACATGATGATGTGTACTATTTGTATAGTTTTATTTCACCACCTCGACAGCTTCATGTCAATTCAGACAAACATATTGTAACATGACTTAGGAAACGATAAAATTGTGCCTTCAGAAATGGTAAAAACATGTCTTAGGAAGCGATACAATGATTGATGGAGACAATAGTAATTCTACTTCGTCCCCCTCCACACCCCCTCCCGGTGGCACTACGCATGGCAGCTTCACGCCTGTCACATCTACGTTCATGTCTAGCAACGTGAGGTTCGCCACAGACAACTTCATGTATATACATATGTATGTTGTACTCCTCCATAACCATATGATTTGGCCAAACCAAATCTTCTTCTCCATCCCCAAGACTCCCACATCGCATGAATTATTATTCCTCCATTCTAGCGCCATCCTCTAGTTGTGTTTCTAGCATAGGAAATGGTAGAGGTGCAACGTTGTTGATCCATTATAATAATTCAGAAGCCTATCATTACAAGTGAGAGTAATGAACTTAGATTAAAAATATTTACAAAAATATGAACAAACTATGTAAACTCCAAGTTAGGGTTCACATCAAGATACTCCCAGTACCTCCTGCCATGTGTCTCCTCCTTCACGGATGTGTTCATCTTCACTCGGTGCTACCCCGAAGTTATCCATTATGTCCCTGCTTTCTCCTCTCCTCCTTCCCTCCTTTCTTCCCTTCTCTTTTTCCTGATTTTTTTTATAGAATTGTGTGAGAATTTTAGAGCAGTTGATAGCCTTATATAGATGAAGGTTGTAGACGCCAGTTGGGATGGCAGCAAGGGGGAGCGAGACATTGATAAAAAGTTTTAAAGAAAAAAAGAAAATAAAAAAAAGGAGCTGAGGGGACGTGTAGCCTCCCGTTAGGGAGGGGGGGCAAGAGGCTACGCGGACTAGGAACCCTAGCCGCATGTTGGGAGGGCCGCAAGGGGACTCCAGTCACCCGTTGAGATGGCAGATAGAGGGTAATATTTGAAAATTGCACAAATATTTTAAAGATTACAACAAGGTTCAAATTTGATGAGGATGCATAAAAAAAATTCTTGCCATCCATTCAGTGGGCGACTAGTTGCTAGTTTCATATTATTTTGAAATGGTGCCACCTTTTCAGGTAAAACAAAAAATTATGTTATTTTCATATTATTTTGAAATCGTACAAAAAATCAACACATGGCCCGCCGTGTTTTTGTTTCGGCTCGGAACTGCTCTGGCTTTACAGCTGATAAAGACAGATTAGGCCTGCGTGGGCCGTTGGAGCAGAGCTGGATAATGGGCCTCTCCTGTCGCTTCTGGTGGGTTACGGCCTTTGGTTTCAGTCAAATAGGCCTGGTCGGTTTCCCAGCTGAGCCGAGAAACTTATCCACCCCGGCCCCGTTAATCGTCCATCCACCAAGCAGTAGTGACCTTGCCGTGCACACCAGTCGAGCGCCCGCAACCTGCAACTGCAAGGCTGTCTGCATGCGCTTCACGTCGGCGACGAGGAGCCGAGGAATACGGCCTGACCAGAAAAAAGGTACCTCCCGTGGTGCGCGAGCAAGGCGGCCGTCTCTCGTAGGCTGCACGGGCAACTGTCATGTCGAGCAACGGCACGCGTACGCGACGTGATGACTCGGGTCGAGTCAGCTCGCTCCTCGTCGTCCGCGTGTGCGTCCCAAGAAGCTGACCCGTGCCACTGCATGCGCTGGAAGAAGTGTCTGCTGATGATATGTTCCTACCTCGCTCGAGGCCGGACAATGGATGGGACTGAGTGTCATGCCTTCTCTACACGAACTACTGTAGCAACAGCACACAACCCACTGTAGCGATAGACAAATGACCTTGCTACTATGCTCACTATAGTAGCGACGGGCAGGTTGTGGCCCGTTGCTACTAACAGGTTTTTGAAATAAAAGAAAATCCAGATCCACGACGGCGTCGACCTCGCTCCATATTCACGAGGTGGCCGTCATGGTCATGGCTAAACAAGGGAGGCCGATACGTGGGTCGGTGGTTGCTGTCACGGTTTAGGTGGTCAAAAACTCCAAGCTCGTCGAAGAGCTGGTGGCGCTGGTTCCGCAGGAAGTGCGGGTCACCGTCGTTGGTCTCTACCTCCGACGCCTTGGTCGTGCCTTCCTTCTGCTGGAGAAAAGAATGAATCTTTGTAAACAAACACAACTTTTGGGGGAAGGGAACAAAAAAATCATTTCTGGGAGCAAGGAGTGGAGAGGAACCAACGACGTGTACCTTATTGGTGACGTTGAGAAGGAAGGGGGACCGGCTGAGGATGAGGTCGGCGCTGCACGGGTGGACCTGCACCCTGCGTGGGCACGGGGAGCAGAGCATCGTGAAGAGCGGTCACGCTCACGAGTCGGATGAGGTGCACCCAGCCGTGCGAAGAGGGCGTCGAAGCGTTGCAGCCGCCACAGCCGAAGGAGTCTAAGACCTGGCACGGCGACGGCCACTCACTCGGTGGTGGCTCGCGTCGTCGAGCTTGCTGTTGCTACGGTCGTCAATGGCGACGCCCACGCCGAGTACAGCATCAGCGCGATCAGGAACCCTGCCACCGGCCGTAGCGGAGCTCTTCCCCGCCCCAAGGAGCTGTGGATGTGGCCTACCTTAGCAAAAAGATAAGAACAAGGAAACGAAGATAAGAATGAGGTGATAAGAACGAGAAAACGAAGATATTTTTTCAACCTTGGTTGCCAGGCGCGGCTTTTGATTTTTTTGGTTGTCGCACCCGCCTTAGCTGTCGCTCGTGGCACAAAAGTGAAGTACGGGACATCAGCTGCTCATTGTTACTGTGAAAAATAGTAGTAATAAATATGTTATACATCAGCAATGCATATTGCTATTATTTTTAAGATCTGCAAATGTCATTGACGTCCGTGCCTATTATCATTATAGCCACGAGTCAAATTGTGCTCACAGCTATAATAATTTACCTCTGCGTGGCTATTGTCAAACTTTGTAGTAGTGACAGTAGTTAACACGAACTAGTAATTCTCTGATATTTATTCTTTTTACTCACCTTGGTGTTTGTTAGGCCGCGTCCAGTCTCTCTAGAAAAGAAGACGACTTTGCGAGCTGACGGAACATGATTGTTTAGTACGGGCAGTACACGGCTACAGCGGCAACTAATCAAGCGCGCCATAATACACGGGGCGGCCGGCACCCGGAGACCACGCCCACATGGAAGTCGGCAGGTCGATCGGGTGCCTGCACACTCCATGGCCACAACGGGCTCGGCCCCGAGCCACCTTTACTCGCGCTGCCTTTTGCATAAGCATAACCCCACGGAGAAAACAGACGGCAAGAAAAAAGAGGGGAGGAGGAGCAAGGAAAGCAAGACAGCGATAATGCTAATAAGTGAGGAGAGAAGGGTGATGATGATATGTGGAGGTGAGGGAGAGGGGGGAGCACGGTCACGTGACCGGAGCGTTGCCCACCCTTTGCCCTGCGAAAAGGGCCGCGCGATAGGGCCGAGTCACGTGTTGGCCCACCCACCATTCCCGGCTCTCTCCTCCTTCATTAAAAAACTTGACCTACCCGCCGTGATGAAATAGAAGCGTGGGGTAGGAGTAATAACCACGGCGAAAGCTGCAACCCAATGAGCATGGTACTCCACTTCCAAGAGCAAGAGAGAAGATCTCACCTAAATTTAACGGAAAGAGGCAAGGAGTGGAGCACGGCGGACGAACTGAATGCACAAAAAGAGCTATACTACCCTTGTTTCTTCGGAAAATGGTAAGAAGATCTTTCATTTCACTCACTAGTGGCAGTGCAACGCTAGGCGTACGGAGTGCTTTATCACGGCACTAACGCGCTGTCTAATTCATGCTCAGCACCAATCGTTCGCGATACATGACTACGTACAATTTTAGATGATGTAATGGGTATGCTTGCTCAAGATCAATCAGTAAAATCATACCAACAACAACATAATTCATTGTCTCTCATACAATGGAAGCAGTAGGTACCAACAATTTAATAATTATCAAAAAAAGGAGAGAAGAAAATATCTGGAATACGTAGATGATCGGGAAAAAGAAAGGGGGGGAAAACGGCAGAATTTGGCAAATGGATCTCTACGGCTCCACGCAATGGATGGGCAGCTCCGGCAGCTAGGCTATAGCTAACACACGCCGTAGTCGCGGAACATGAGCTCCGGCCTCGGCCCACCGGCGCCTCCTGCAGCCGCGGCGGCGTCGCGGTGGCTGCCGCGGATCATGAGGAGCTCCTTCTGGCGGCGCAGCTCGATGACCTTGCGGTGCGAGTTGGAGTGCTGCGTCAGCACGAACGTGGGGCTAGCCGCCG
Organism: Sporobolus alterniflorus; assembly: GCA_008808055.3. NCBI lineage: Eukaryota > Viridiplantae > Streptophyta > Magnoliopsida > Poales > Poaceae > Sporobolus > Sporobolus alterniflorus. The sequence continues at coordinate 7,736 of VSTD030000481.1, read as the reverse complement.
GCCTGTACTCCGGCACCAGACGCCCTGACTTGAACCTCACCCCGCACGCGTTGCACAGGGTCTTGGGACCCAGCGGCCCCGTCCGCCACTGTGGCGTCTTCTCCGACGCGCAGTGCGTGCACCGCCGCACGCCTCCCTCGCGGCCCACCTCCCCCGCGGCTCCGCCGGGGCCCGGGATCTTCTTCCCAGCGCGGCTGCCGTTCGGCCGTGCCGGCTTCGAGGACGGGAAGTCCGAAGACGAGCAGGACGACGAGGATGGAGACGACGACTGCCCGTGCGGCCGCGGCACGAGGGAGTGCCACGCCGCGGAAACCGCGGCGGTCGCGCGGGATCGCTTGCTGCGGGCGCCGCGGCCAGGTGCCGCGGCGACGCAGCTGTCTTGACCAGCCGAGTTGCCACCACCGTCGCCGGCCGCCATTGCGGCGGCGTGCGCGGCCGGCGAGTAATTCGGGATGTCGGAGTAGGAGTCGTCGACGAACTTGGATAGCCACTCCAGCTCCGCAGCATCCTCGCTCTGAATAACAGACATCGCCGCAATGTTCGTCAGCTGATCGGTTCAATCTATCTCAAAATTTTACTCCTCTCTATAAGCAGTATGCATGCAGCAACATATCCAGGCCGGGCCGGTAATATATGCATAGCTGTGGCGATCGTTCGGTGCTTACGGGTATGTAGAACTCGTCGGCGAAGGAGAGGAGCGACGTCTGGTGATCCGAAGAATTGGCGGTGGGTGGCGGCTCGCCCATGGCCCCGGAGTGGTGGCCGTTGTCCGTGGCCGCCGCGGCTGTGGGGAAGAACTCGTGGGCGCCGCCGCCGGCGTTGGAGAGGTCGAGGAGGTCGTCGACGCGCATGGCGTCTCCCATCGGCGGCATCCCGTAGTAGTGGTGGTGCGCCGTGGAGTAGCTACCGCCGCCGTGGCTGCTCATCGGCGCGGTGGTGAGGCTGGACGCGTTGTGGTGGGGGTGGTACGCGCTCATTCCCATGCCGAGGTTCACTCCTCCCATGGTCATTTCCCACTCCGACGCCATCCCCAGGCACTAGCTAGGCAGCCGTACCACACGCGGTACGTGGTAAACTGAGCGCTAGGCAGTTCGTTCCTTGAAACGAGCAAGTGACAGTGCTCGTCTAGTACGAGCTAGAAGCTAGCTTGATAGTAGCAGTGACGAGAGGGAGAGAAGAGGTGTGGAGTGGAGTGATGAGAGGAGCGAGGAGGGAGCGTGAGGAAGGGGGAGTAGAAATAGTGCTGATCAGCTCGGAGGAGGGCTCCAGTCACTCACCAGTAACAAGGGGAAGGGTTGTTGGGGGCTTAATTAATATAGAGTGGCGGAGGAGGGGGTAGCAGGAGCAGCTGCAGCGGGTGGTACATGTGCGTGCACAAAATTATGTTTGACAAAAGCTGTCCATTAAGGTGGTGCGATTAGGGGGGGTATAGAATTAGCTTGCAGAGAGGGGAGAGGAAGCTGCAACCAAACCCCAGCAGGCCCCCATCCCATGCACTGCATCCATCCTCTGCCCACCCACATTCATTCGTATGCTCTCTCTCTCTCTCTCTCTCCGAGCTTAGAGTAATTCCGTTATCTACTCTACTCGCTGTACTAGTAGCAGTAGGCCCAGTATTTTCTGTTGGAAAAAATAGAGGGGGAGAACGCGAAAGATTGAAAGAATCCTGGTGAGACACTTTAACCGTAATGCATGCACACTCCCACGTGACTCCATGAGCTGTAGCCTGCGCATGGAAGTGGATGCCGAAGCATCCTGGCAGAAATCAATCAGTGCTGTACACCTCGTTCACACGGGCAGGCAGGGGGGAAAGTCTGACACCACGCGCCGAGAATGGTTAACATTTCTGTCCCTCCTCCCCTCTTGATCGGCGTCCATGGACGCCGGAACTGCCGTTTCCGGGAACAGCGCGGCCTTCATTGGCTGCCGCACCCCCTCGCTCGTCTTTGCCGCTCTCGTCACGCGCGCGCAATAAAGGCCGTCGCGTCGCCGGCCGTTGCCGTGCGTGCCGCAGCACATCGTCGCAGTCTGGCTCTCTGCTGGCGTCCTCGTCGCCGGGTCCGCCCTCGAGGAATCTTTCTCTACTCGGCCGAAGCGGAGGCGGAGGCACCGCGTGTGCTCGCAGCTTTTCTTGCTTCGGTACGCGGTGAGACCTAGCGCATGCGCATGTGACACATCACGGTCTGTTTGGTCTCGATAAGTGCAGCACTACTGCTCACAAGTCACAGCTCGCATGAACATCCCTCCGTCCGCCCTCGACCTTTCGACCCATCGGCTGGCGCCGCCCGCTTCCTCCTGCACGTCCGGGCGCGGTGGTACGTTCGCGTACCGGTGGATTAATTGAGCTCAATCATTGTTACTGGCTGTAACTAACACGACGCCCTGGCCCACGGCCTCTAATTAACCGGCCACTAGCTAGCTGGCGATCGAGGGCAAGGACCTCGCAGTGGCAGCAAGATATACTGCATGTGAAAAGAAAGCTTCCATATGTGTGTTCATCGCGCGGGGGTAGCTGGGGTTCTGCGACAAAGCCCGACACACGGGACATGTTGACACATGGTGCCTCTGACACACGCCGAATATTCATGCGTGAGCTAATGATGCGCTGCTGTCGTTTTACGCTCTCTCTCTCTCTCTCCGATCCCCCACCTCCTTCCATGCTGTACTACTACTCCCAGTAATTAAAGAGTACCGCTGCTAGTAATGTCTGGCTTTTTGATTGACATCGGGTGGTTAGTTAAAAGCGCTTGTCGATAAACACTGTTTACCTCTAGTACTATGCTGGTGCGACTCTCTGGCCTGCGCGCGTCTGGATATGTGAGTTCATAATCTCTGTGACCAACTGAGATGAAGTGAAGTAGTCCACGTGTAACAGTAAGTAGTGAAATCACACGGCTGCTAGCACTGGTGTACGTGGCATCAAGTGGCAAAAAAAAAATCATACGATCCACCATATATGTTTATGTGAGTCAAACATAGGAAGCCGAAACCAATGATCATCCCAAGCGCATGGGATGGCTAGCTGGCCACACGCATACATATTCGTCAAATGAAAGGAAAGGAGGAACGGTGTGCGTGCCACTCCGCTCCGTGCGCTCGACATGGCACGGATGCTTAATACAGCGCTCGGCTCACATAAGATAACCCTCCCGGCCGGCAGCATGATTCCTACTGCTGCGACCGGCCGGGCGGAACTGGTCCGCGCATATATCACAGCTAGCACACCGGCCGGCCAGGCGCGCGAGCTCGGAGTGAGCTGTCTCGGCTTGACCACAGCTAGCTTCACTGACACTCTCTGGTCCGGTCAAAAGAGAGCAAGCTACCCTATATTCGGCACGCTTCCTCCTGTGCATCCAAAGCGAAAGGAAAGAGAGCGAGCATCAGCACACACTACCAGTAGGTTGCCGTAGTAGCACCTATAGCTAGCTAGTCGCGTGGCATGACAATTGACAACATATACGAAACCCTGCACACGAACATGGAACTTCATTCCAGCGGCTGTTGAGAAGTGGAGAGACCATATGCATGCGCCATAGTCCAAGGGACCACCATGCCAGCGAACACACTACTATACGAAATTCGTCTTCGTATGGTATGCACGGGGCGTATGGAGACGAGCCAATGGGCGTGCAGAGAAAGGCCGTGCCGCCGCTATACTGTCATTTACGCTTAGAATCCGGATAAGATAACGTTACTGCGACACATACTACTACCAGCAGCCCCAGGTCCTACACATATCAATACGGTCGCTTTCACTTTGAGCGACGCACTGACTGACACTTGCACCCTCCAATGCAGTAATCAATGATGAGGTGAGGTGAGCATTTGCACCGGGGAAAGAAGAATTTAACGGCGGCGAGAGTGGGGCCGGCCGCTAGCTGCCGCTGAATCTGGTTGGTTGGTGCGGCCGTCTGCTGCTGATGAGGTAGTATGGTGGCGGTGGTAGTTACCGCAGGTAAAGGGCGCCACGTACCAGTTGCCGTCAGGGCAACATGGAGTGTCGGCGCCAGCGCCATGGGGACCCGCCACCTCGCGTTTACTTTCTTTTCCACCGCTCCCTCCTTCCTTTTTCTTAACCCTTTCCCCATCACCGCTCGCTCGTTGCCACGCCAGTACGCACCCACCTCTTTTCTCTCGCCCCTCTTTCTCGTCGTCCTATGTCAGAGTTCATTCACGATCAGCGCTAGAGAGAGAGAAGAACGCACGTTATCCATCCACACACATGGTGACATGGGCGCGGGGAGTGGAGTAGTACAGGCCATGAACAGTGTGCACGCGACAGGCAACCTCCTCACTTCCTTCGCCGCCGGCCGGGGGCGACCGCGTACGTACGTTCGCCGTCCGTGGTGCAGTTAAAGTAAAACCGTAAAAGCAGCCAGCAGAGATGGCGTGCGGACGCTTTTGTTGGCAACGTAATGGCCGTACGATGCGCGAGGAGGCTGGGCCGACGCAAGCACACACACGGTGAAAAATTCCCTGCTCACCCTCTCTCTCAACTCGCTGTCTGAGCCCAGGAAAGCCGGCGCCACCGCAATGATAGACCCTGCTTGCTGCATGCCTCCAAGCAGCCTCAGGCCGGAGACGTGGACACCCAGGTGGCCGCTCCCCTCTCGCTCGTCCGTACGCCACGTTGCACCGAGTGTGGTGAAGCCAGGGTGCAGAAGAGACCATTGTGCCACTCCTCATAAGCACCTACTAATTTTCAAGATTTTCAAGTGAAATCTAGTTAAGTATATGTGCTATTTATAAAAAAAACTTGCTCCAGACCTTGCGGCATCTACACCAGGCCGGCCGGGTACATGTACCTGGCTTTCACCAAGAGGATTTTTATAGTGTTGTATACTATTTTTTTTTAAAAAAGTAGTATGACTAGAGGCTAGCCACCGTTATTATTCATCTACACCGATACCACATCGATGCAACTATCCTCTTTACATCGCCGCCAATTCGTTAATGATATTTGATAATAAATTTCATATTAATTAAAAGAATGACATCGATTAAGATTACTAAAATACTCTCATACTCATATTATACTCATAAACATACTACTATACTACCATGATTAAAAAAAGGTTGTATAAAACATTTTAGACCGTTAGATCTATCCATACTACTCTTTTCTCATAGTAGTATACGGCTCTGTAAAAGTCCTCTTCACTAATGGTTGCACGCACGGCACCGTGAGAGGCTGGTGAGAGTATGCACATATATATATGATGCAACTCCAGTTACACATATATAGAGCTGAGTACCATGAATGATTTTTTTCCTGAAACCCACTAATTCCAATTCCTCTACTTTCAGTGAAAAATCTCTTGACAATATATTGAAAATGTCTCTGTATTTATACTAACAACAAAAGAATACAATTTCATTAGGGTGGTCCAAGATTTTTCATGAGCTATATCATCAACGCACCACAGCAAGTCACTATTTGAAGTTATGACAGTCGTAGCAACAATTGCTCTCGAACAATTATTGGCGCAAATACCGGTGACATGTCGGATATCCCTTTCTAACTACCATGTATGGTCCGAGGCGCTATCATCGTTATGTGGCACTGTTGATTTTGTCTGATATCGCCTATCCTCTAAAACCAGTTTTGCCCTCCTTAATGTCTGTGTAGCATGATGAAAGATACGTGTGTGCAAATTAACTAATGCAATTCGAATCACCAACATTGCACAAGAAGCCACTGATATGGGCGCTCATAATGGGCGGCATGGCTGCCACTATGTGACCACGCATGAAGGACCACACGGTGGAGGTGGAGCAGGATGCTGCATATTGTCTCGTCATTGTGGCCGTGTGTGTGAGAGAGGGAGAAATGTGTACGAGATGATTTTTGCTAGCTGTGCTCCTACGGCTCACTAGCGTACGTACGGTTACAAGGACCGCTCCTGTTGCTTCCCTATAACTACCCAATCAAGCCATCAGCCATATGCGTTCTGTACACTCCGAGACAAGCGCCAATATAATCGTATCTCTAATAAAAGAAGTATATTTAATTTAGATCTTTTAATTTAATTTAGCTATTGATTTATTGAATTTAAGGTCTAAAGAAAATTATTCTATTCAACAGTCAAACTTTAAATTACGTTACTAGGAAATAAATTATATTATTAGGAAATAAAATATTGCCAATTATATGAAAAATGAGGATATGTCCCTAATAGTCGAGGTAGTATATTTAGAATCCAGAAGGTTGAGCCATATCACTATAATCATTTGACATTTTTTTACAAAATAGAGTAAGAGGTTGTTTTATAGGCTTGAGCCATATATTTTAAGATACTATATTTTTTAGTACCTCTATTGGAGATGCTCTAAAGGCGTAAAACAACTGACGACACGTGACCTCAACCATCTTTTTTGCATGGGCATCAGTCACATTTGTTGGGGATGTGGGGCGAAGGCTCCACAAGGTTTCCTCAACGATGCTTCACCACATGCCTAGGGCTTCGACAAAATAATTAGATGTCTTCAATTTCATTTCCGATGATGCCTACTGTAGGAGGATGGAACCTCGAACAGGGATGAAGGCCAAGGCTGGCTGACGCCGTTGACGTACAAGGGTGAAAGCGGGACAGAAGATCGAAGGCCGCATAATGACGAAGGTAGCGCCAAAGGCCGGGACCCGAAGGCGGCGTGACGTAAGACACGTGTCAACCAGAGATAGGCTCCGTGTGAAAATAATTGTAAATTATAGATGACTGTAATGACCCTATGACTATTTACTCAGAGTGGGACCCGGTACGGTTAGAGATTGTTTGGACAATGTTAACCGCCCTAAAAATAGACCCCTTGGGATCACTAGGGGCGGGGCAGATGAGCATTTATTACTGAATCCATGTGCCCTAAGATTCCTGAACTGTCGTATTACTACATGTTCGCACTTTCCATTCCTATGTTTCGGACTGAAGCCTTCGGACTTGAATCCCAACAACGTTAATGGTTCTGCTGTCGTGGCATTTCATGAAGCATCATTCATCTGGCCATGGCGTAGTTCAAGCAGTATATGTGTATCACTACAAATGACCACAGTACCCATCGCTACAGCAGCTCGTGAATGCAGTAGCGATGGGCAATGCTGACATCAGCTATGCCCGTCACTACTTAGGAGCGCAGCAACGACGGGCAATGCTAGCAGCAGCGGGCCATGCTGACATATTCAGTGTTTGTTGCTACTGTGAAATTTGAACTGTCGTTCGAATATGAAGCGGCACGCCTCTTCACTGAACAGTCGTGCAAGCCTCTTTGGAATGGACGTCGATGACTCCATATAGACTGGAGATGGCCTTCTCTTCATAATCACAATAGTCTCACGCAACAACAAGAAGAAGACGATGGCTTCCTAGGACAATAAGCGCAAGTACGACTACCGAGAAAAAGAAGAGGCAGAGGAGTTCATGATACCGATGAAGAAGAAAAGGATGAATGACGACAACAATGGCTACGACGATGACGACGAATCCACCTCACCAACTGACGGCTTTTTGTCAGAGCCGAAGGAGGTCTCTTCAGGGGAGGAAATGAACCTCCCAGCCGACTCTGATGAGAAGCTCTTGATCCGGTGAGCCCGCTCCGATGATGGGGACACATTCAACTCGGAGCACAATGACTCAATCGGAAAAGACGAGGAGACCTCCAATGATGGGAGCGACAACGACGGAAGCGACGATGAAGATTAGTTCTCCGATGAGGACTTTGATTAATTAGTTGTAGTATTAGTA
>VSTD030000480.1:0-15825 GCA_008808055.3 Sporobolus alterniflorus | reverse complement strand
CTCAGCGAGCCATTCGCACCCTGTCCCGGGCTTGTTTCCTTTGGTCTCCCGTGGCTGGTCCTTGTTTGGCCTTGCTCTCCGGTTCTGCCTCGGGCGCCGCTCTTCAATGGCGTTTTGATCCAGCCACCGGCAAGACAGTCCTTTTCTGTGTCGATCTGTTCGTGTCGGCAATTTGATTATTCTTCGGTCCTGATTCCAGCACCTAAGGCACTGTGTGTGTGTTTTGCGTTGATTTGTTTTATTCTCACATGGACCTTGGTTCTAGCTGCTGTCTGTCTTAGATTTTGTCACTAGCCTGAGTTTGTTCGCTCGCCACGCTCAGAAGCCGGTTCAGTTCTTCTGCCGGTCTGCCATCAGGAGTGCGCCAGGCCTCTCCTCGTTTCACTGCTGCCAGCTCTTGCGCATTGGAGTGTGCCGCCCCCAGCTCGGTTGAGGTGCTTCGGTTCTTTTCACCTGTGCTGACCGAGTTCGTGTTTGGGATTGATTTAGCTCGTGTTATGTGTGAATTGTTGCAGGGTGAAATCGGTGAGATTCTTAAGTCGTCGGATTAAAAGACTCGATGGTTCTTGGTTTAAATCTTTCTCCTACGGTGATTTTCTTAACGCATTCATCAGGTGTTCGGTGAAATGATTGTGAGGATATAAACTGTTCTTTGATCTGATTTTTATCGTCAGTTTCACACGTGTTCTTACCAGTTCTGTGTTGTGTTTTCACTGTGGCTCCTAACCCGGTTCCGAGTGCGATAGCTTCTTGATAGCTATACAACCTCGATAAAGTTAGAAGAGAGAGGCATCGGATTCGATTTGGAATATAAGCCAAGTTATTGTGAAGAATTTTGATTGGCTCTCATTCACCGCTCCTCTCTGGTCGCCTTCTCCGGTCCTTCATTGGGGATGGCAATCCGGGACCTGCTGGGCTCAGTCTAAAGGTCCAGCTTTAATGAAAATTAATAAGTAGTAAAGATAATGGAGAACAATAAATGGCAAATTTATGTCTTCCCAATTACTCTCATGTAGCTTGTCAAAGTCTTCGTTGGGGTAAGAACTATCTAATTTATACTGTTTACCAGTTCCATCACTCTTTTAGCTCAGCAAGGAAAATCCAACCTTAATTCCACTCTCCACATAATGTACTGCGTGTTCTATGATCCTATTATCAATGCTTCAGGCTAAACAAGTTAAGAACAGGTTGTTGCAATTATGAATGCCGACCACGCACCGGAGCTCACTGGAAACTCTCAGCGGTTCACTCTCTCGCTCCTGGAATGTATTCCCTCCGTTCTTATTTTCTTGTCATTGGTTAGCTCAAATTTGAGCTAGCCAACGACAATAAAAACGAAACAGAGGAGTAGGATCACAAGAGACTGCGATATAGTGCCGCTAGAAGTATCAGCGTTTTTGGTCTTTTGTCATTGCTTAAATAGAGATTACAACGAATGATGAAAGCGTCGTGGCCATAACGCGCAACTAAGCCGGCATGGATGAGCATCTCACCATGCCGGGTGACGCGCTTGGTTTGACCGGATCGAGCACCGCACTATGACCACTTTATCCTGAATTAACTAAAAGGAAAACTAAGCATGCAAGGATTTATTCGCTAACACAGGTAGTACTATAGATGCTGCTGGTGGCAACTAGTTCTAAATATCCTGAAACTGCAGTTTATGAAGTCAACTACAAACATAACGTGGCACAGCACCAAATAAAGCCTCTTCACAATGACTTATTTTTTTCGATAAAAGGGTCGCCCCAGGTTTTCATTCAGCAGAAGTAACCATCGAGTTTGTGTTCACATTGTCCAGCACAGGCAACTCACGCAGCTGAGCTGCCGCCTCACACACCCATTCTTCAGTTACATCCGGAAGCACTGAGCTTAACATGTAAAGAACGTTATTAATCTTCTTAGCTCTTTCCTCACTATCAGAATCCAGTGTGTACCTCTTCTCTCTAGCTCGCGAGTCCATCTGTCCAGGTTCAGCACTTCTCCCGGGTTGATCAGTAGAGTCCAGCTCCTAACCATGCTTGCACACCTTTTCAGGAGAGCCTCCAGTTTTGACCAACATTCTCCCTGAAAACAAAGGTTATTTCTAGTTTTTCATAGGGTCCAAATTACAGCAGAGGATAACACATTAAACTCAGCATATTTTCTCCCCAAGACCCAAAATTTGCATAAAGTAACAAAGTCAATAACTGCAGGAAAACCAATAATATCAACAACATGTTTTCACATTAACTGTACAACACAGTAGTCAAAAAATAAATGGTGAACTGTTTCATACTCTTTGCAAAAGAGGTAAGTTTTATCATCTACATTCCTCCTTTTAACAAGGTTATCTCTAGTCAATACTTTATTGTTTGCTAAGAGCCAAAGAAAGATATGAATTCTAGGTGGCACCTTAATTTTCCACATCATCGGGGTATAAACTTGTTTTACCCCCTATTGTTTACTATCATAGAGAGATTGAACCGAGTAAACCCCTGAAGAATTATACTGCCATATAATGGCATCATCTTCATCCCCTAAACTTATACTACTCGCTATCCCCAGGAGCTCATGCCACTGATTTATCATCTCTTAATCCACTATCCTTGAAGGTAAATATGAGGGTTTCACCATCCCACACCTCATGTATGGTCTTACCATGCTCATTTATAATAGAGTATAAACCCCAATGTTGAATGGCCAATGAACAACTCCCAAACCAGCAATTCTCCCAGAATCTGATCCTCTTGCCATTCTTCATCTACCATCTGTAGCCCATCTTGGCATCCTTTGCTGCTTATAGTACCCCTTTCCAAAAGGGAGAGCTACCTCTACTATCACAACAGAACAAATTAGGAGAATTAGCAGCATATTTGTGGTCAATTATCTCCTTCCACATCTTACCCTTTACGTGGTAGTATCTTTGTACCCATGAGGCAAGGAGACAAAGATTGAGATCCCTAAAATTAGGAATCCCCATCCCTCTAAGTTCTTTCCCCTGTGCCAATGAATACCAATTTGATAAGTGATGGCTTCAATAGCCCATTTGGGAAATTTTATCATAGACATAAGGTATATTAGAATACTAGCTACGCAAGCCCTCAATAAGGCTAGCCTGGCCTCATAAGACAATAATCTATCATTCCATCCAGTAATTCATTTTATAATCTTATCCACTAAAGATTTGATATCTTCTTTTCTTAATTTATCATAGTGCAGCGGAACCCCAAGATATTTAAAAGGAAACTCCCCTAGCTTACAGCAGAATATCCTCGAGTAATTTTGACTTTCTTCCTCATTAAGGTTAATAGGGGTAAGATCACTTTTATGATAATTAATCTTCATCCCTGAAAGTTTTTTGAAGCACATCAGTAATTATTTTAAATGGGTAGCAGCTATGTAGTTGTGCTCAAGAAAGAGTAGAATGTAGTCTACATACTACAAGCTTATTATTCCTTCTGGATATAAAGTCCCTAGAAGATCAGTTATATGACCATCTGCATCTGCTTTAATCAACATTCTAGTCTATTGGTATTTTGTAGTACTGTGTGGTAGCAGGAGTAGACAACCCCCCGCCCCCCCTCACACCTCCGGTGACCCCGATCACTGGCAATGTTGCTCCACCAGCGGCCACACCAGAAGCCACCGGCAGCCGACACCATCCCCATCTCCTCACCCACCTCCTTCGCCCCGTCCCACCCGCTCCCTCTTCTTACGCTCCCCTACCTCTTCTGCCTCCTCGCGGTTCTCCTCTTCACGACCCTCCTCCTCCCCTGGCCCCCCGCCACGCGCCCATGTCAGGTTCCGCGAGAAACCCGAGCCGGACACCGAAGGTTAACCCAACGAAAATATGATAACCCGTCGGTCTGAACCCCAGTGCCTTCCAGCGATAACCCAAGAGGAAAAGAAAACCGCAACCCGATCTCAGTCACAAACACGAATTGGTGTGACCCGGGGAGGGTAACCCGGGATCTGGATTACTTCTGTGTTCAAGAGATTAAGTTGTCTACTCCTATCTAGAGAAGAACCCTAAAGATAACAGACTTTTTTCCCTGCCTTGGACATACACACTCCTCTGCCATATATAGTTCAATTACAACTCGATTAACACCAACACTTGCTTAATGACTGTAATTAACAAACTAATGACATCCATGAGCTTGCTTAGCCGTTGATTCATCATCAGAGCGCCTTGCTTCCTTATCAGAATTGAGCTGGTCCACATGCTGTCCCTTGTTGTCAGTTACACCCTGAGTGCTCCGGACCTGACAACTCCCCCCTCCTTGACCTTGTTCTTGCCCACAAGAACTGTTAGATGGCCACCATTCCTGCAAGATTTTGTGATAAAAGCTAGGGAAAGTTGCTTTGATAAATAACTTATCTTCCCAAGTTGCTTGATCAGGTGTCAGATTTTGCCACTGAAAATTCCATTGAGTGATGATTTCATCCTTTCTGGGTAATGCTCGTGTCTCCAGGACTGCAATAGGTTCAATCTTAACATACCCATCTGGTGTCACCAGGGGAAGATTTGCTTGTGGTATTGCCTTGGCCTATGTGTTTCTTCAATTGACTCACATGGAATACTGGGTGGATTTCAGCACATGGTGGAAGCTGCAATTTATAGGCTACTTGTCCAATCCTCTCTAGGATCTTGAATGGGCCATAATACTTGGATGTAAGCTTCAGGTTTTGATGAAGGTCAAAGGCTGTATGCCTGAATGGTTGCAACTTTAAATACACCATATCTCCTGCTAAGAACTCCCTCTCAGACCTTTTTGTATCTGCATATTTTTTCATTCGAGCTTGAACTTGAGCAAGGTTGTCTTTCAACTTCTTGATCATCTGCTATTTCTACAACAAGAAGTCTACAAAAGGTGATTTTGGCCATGGAACAAGTACTTCAGAGAGTAGAGGTGGTGGATATCCATAAAGTGCTTCAAAAGGACTGCATTTCAGTGATGTATGAAAAGTGGTGTTATACCACCATTCTGCAAGTGAAAGCCAAGACAGCCACTTCTTAGGTTCCAAGAAAACCATACACCTTAAGTAGTTTTCTAAGCATTAATTTACTCACTCTGTCTGCCCATCAGTTTGGGGGTGGTGAACAGAATTGAATTGCAGTGTAATCTTCATTGATTTGAATATATCTTGCCACAACTTGCTTGTAAAGACTCTGTCCCTATCTGTCACAATGGCTATGGGAGGTCCATGCAACTTGAAGATATTGTCTATAAACATTTGAGCCACTGTGTGAGCTGTGAATGGGTGAGATAGGGCCAGAAAATGTGCATATTTTGTCGATCTGTCAACAACCACCATGATTACATCCTTTGCACCAGATTTAGACAATCCTTCTATAAAGTCCATGGATATGAATGACCATGCAATGTCAGGGATAGGTAAGGGTGCTAGAAGCCCTGGATAATGATAGTGTTCAACTTTGTTTCTTTGACAAGTTGCACACGCAGCAACAAACTCCTCTACTTGTTTCTTCATATTGGGCCACTGAAAAATTCTCCTTACCCTCTGATAGGTTGCTTTCATTCCCGAATGTCCTCCTATGGCAGAGGAATACAGTGATGATAGTATCTTTGATCTGAGGTCATTTGCATTGCCCACATAGATTCTACCCTTGAACCTCAAAATGCCAGAGTGGAGGGAGTAGTGCTGAACTGACTGGCTATCAACAGTGAGTTGCTGAAGTAAATTTGTATAGTGAGGATCATCCTTGTAACTTTCTTCGATCTCAGCAATCCATGATGGTGTGGCAGTGGATATTGCTGCAACATCATGATCTCTTCGTGAAAGTGCATCTGCCACAGCATTGTCTTTGCCCTTTTTGTATTCAATGGAGTAGTCAAATTCTAGCAACTTCATCAATAATTTGTGTTGTATACCCTCTGACAACCTTTGGGTCATCATAAACTTCAAACTTTGCTGATCAATTCTGATGACAAGCTTGCCTCCCAGAAAGTAGTGTCTCCACCTCTTAATAGCTTCCAAAATTGCTAAAGCTTCTTTATGATATGTAGATTGTGCAGCTGCTTTAGGTCCCAGTGTCTGACTATAGAATGCTAGTGGTTGGCCCTGTTGCATGAGAACAGCACCAATGCCACCCCCTGAAGCATTAGTTTCAATTGTGAAAGGTATGGAGAAGTTAGGCAATGCAAGGACAGGGGCTGAAGACATCTTCTGTTTCAGAGTAAAGCCAATGGTGTGTTGATCTGTCCATAAGGAGTCTTTCTTCAATAAATTATGGAGGGGTCTGCAAATAATGTCATAATGCTACACAAACCTTCTGTAGTACCCGGTTAAGCCAAGAAAACTCCTGAGTTGGGTCACTGTTTTTGGTAATGACCAACTTTGTATTGATTCAATTTTTGTAGGATCTGTTGCTACTCCCTTTCCACTAATCACATGACCAAGGTACTCCACTTGTGGCACGGCAAATGTACACTTACTCCTTTTAACCACCAGGTTATTCTCTCTTAACACTGTCAATGCAGTTTTCAGATGTTCAGCATGTCGCTCCATTGTGGGACTGTAGATTAGAATATCATCGAAGAATACAAGGATAAATTTTCTTAGATATGGTTCAAATATCTTGTTCATGAGTGCCTAAAATGTGGCAGGGTCATTTGTGAGACCAAATGGCATAACCAAAAACTCAAAGTGGCCGAAATATGTTGTGAATGTAGTCTTGGACACATCTGTGTCCTTCATCCGAATTTGGTGGTACCCACTTTTCAAATCCAGTTTGCTAAACACATTTGCTCCCAACAGTTCATCTAGGAGGTCTTCAATCACATGAATAGGGAATTTGTTTTTGATGGTCTGTGAGTTGAGCTCCTATAATCAATGCACATTCTCCAAGAGCCATCTTTTTCCTCACTAGAATTGCTGGAGAAGAATAAGGGCTATTGCTGGGCCTGATGAGAGAATCCTTGAGCATTGCTTAGATCAGTCTTTCTACTTCATCCTTTTGTATATGTGGCACTCTGTAGGGTCTAGCATTTGGTGGTTTACTTCCAGGTATGAGAGGAATTTCATGGTCGCAATCTCTCTGAGGAGGGAGAGATGTTTGCTCAGCAAATACATCTTCAAAGTGTTGCAACACTGCTTCAATAGTGTGATGAATATGTTCTTGTGGGTATCTGTAATATGTGTTGTGCACTGCATTGATCAGCATGATGTACCCCAGATTATCACCCCTACATATCTTCTCCAGTTGTGATGCTGAGATATGTGGCTTGGTCGTTGGAGATGTAAAATCATTGAAGATGACTTGATGCAGTCCATCTTTCTGTATAACCAGCTGTCTAGAATTGTCCCTTAAGTCCAACCCAATGGGGTTGTGCTGTTTAATCCAGTCACACCCTAAAATTATGTCATGACCCTATAGTGGCAACAGCTTGAATTCATTCTGAAATTCATTGTTCTGGATGAAGTAGGTAGTGGGGGTGACTATAGCTGCACTCTCCAAGTGACCCCCACCAGCAACTTTCACTTTTTTGGAAACAGTAGAGATGATTGGACATTGTGCTTTGCTTGCAAAGGAGTAGCCCATGAAGGTGTCAGTGCTACCACTGTCCACCAGAGCAATGCCTTTCCTGCCTCCAATTGTTACCAGTAATGAAAATGTTGCAGCAGAATATGACCCCTGTGCTGCATGAGAAGAAAGCATTAGAAGGTGTGGAGTATCCTGTTGACCTGTGTCCGGAACTTCAGTTTGCAAGAGAGCGTGATTTTCTTCTTCCATGACTTGCTCGATTGCTCACCAGTTTTCAGGGTCAACAGCCATAGCATTTATTGCCCTTCTTAACTTGCAGACAAACTTGTGCTCAAGTGTCCATGGTTCTTGGCAGCCCCAACACTTACCAGGCTATTTAGGTTTAATAGGAATGGTTTTGTTTTGTGGCTGGGGGTTGGGAGGTTGTGGTTGTTGTGGTTTAGTGGTATTGAAGGGTGGGTTGGCTTTCTGGAAGGGTGTGGTGGGTGTGAGGAGGGATTTCTTGTGGAGGATGCCTTTTTCTAACTCCTTTGCTTTCCAGTATGTATCACAAAGTGTTTGGGGATTGTGGGGTATCAAGTAATGTTTTATGCCTTCCTTCAGACCTGCTATGAAACTTCTAACATAATACAGTTCATTGAGAGCAGGGTAATCCATTTGCATAAGTGCCATTATTTCCTCAAACTTCTGTATATATTCTGACACTTAGGGAGTATGCTTTAGATGATGAAAGTGTTCCACTGAGCTATGGGAGCTGTGAGCAGAAAACCTATTAGACCAGTGTACAGAATTGTGTCCAGTGAACATAATTAGCTGGTGCCCTCAAAGACCTCCACCAAGTCTGTGCGACTCCAGAGCAGTGTAATGTAGCAAGTGGCACCCAAGTTTCCATAGGAACAGCAACCAAGGAGAAATACCTCTCACACTGCCTGAGCCAGTTGAATGATTCTTCACCATTGAAGGAAGGAAAGTCGATCTTAGGCCTAGATATGGAAAGGTTAAAGTTGGTTTGGTGATCTCTGTGGTGGTGTGATCTGGGTGGGTCAGGTGATTGCTGGTTAGGGAATGAGAAGGTGGGTTGTTGAGGTGTGTTTGTGGTCTCTGTGTGCTGGTTATTGTGGGTATAATCAGGCTCGGTGGTTATATTGTTGTTGGGTATGGTGAATGGGAAGGCAGTGGGTGTGGATGGGTCAGTGGTGTACTAGCTGGATATGGGGAATGTGTCCTTGAGTAATGTGATTTTGCCCTCACCTTCTTGCTTTTTCAGAAAAGCTATCTCATCAGGTGTAAGCATAGTTGGGTTTGCAGGCCGATTGGGTTGTAGGTGGTCTGGGTGATTTTTGGAAGCTACCAAATTCACTGTTAAGATTCCATTGGAGCATCATCTTGTGAATACCATCTAACTTCTCCTCCAGTTTGTTTTGGGCAGCAGCAACAGTCTTGTTACCTTCTTCTATCTGCTGCAACCGAGTTTCGGTATTAAGCTAACTTTGCTGCAGGGATCTAATGGTTTCCAACGCTTCAACTGAGGACAGTGGTGTGAATGAATCGCCTTTCGTGGTGTGATGAGCCATGGCTAAATTCAGTAGAGATCCTAGACGACAGAGAAAACCTAGTGCCGATGGATATGAAGAACACCAGGTCGCCTGAACGTACCAGAGACTCTGCTGGATCTGCCATCGAGTTGGGGATGAATTTGATTCAAGCGCAAGGGATTTTACTCCAGGACAGATCTGCTCGAAAACCTTGTGCCTGAAAAAAAAATTCTGCCAAAAAGCCAAGAATCGCTTGCTCTGATTACCACTTGTCAGGTTCTGTGAGAAACCCGAGCCGAACACCGGAGGTTAACCCAACGAAAATACGATAACCCGTCGGCTTGAACCCTAGTGCCTTCCAGTGATAACCCAAGAGGAAAAGAAAACTGCAACCCGATCTCAGTCACAAACACGAACTGGCGTGACCCGAGGAGGGTAACCCGGGATCTAGATTACTTATGTGTTCAGGAGATTAAGTTGTCTACTCCTATCTAGAGAAGAACCCTAAAGATAACAGACTTTTCCCTGCCTTGGACAGACTCCCCTGCCATATATAGTTCAATTATAACTCGATTAACACCAACACTTGCTTAATGACTGTAATTAACAAACTAATGACATCCAGGAGCTTGCTTAGCCATTGATTCACCATCAGAGCGCCTTGCTTCCATCTCAGCCATCAATTGCGCTTCCTTATCAGAACTGAGCTGGTCCACATGCTGGCCCTTGTTGTCAGTTACACCCTGAGTGCTCCGGACCTGATAGCCCCCAGCCTCCCCGTGGCGGGCCTACACGCTCCAGGAGGCAGCCGCCACCGCGGGCAGCGGCACAATTCTCCTCGCGGCTGTTTTTGGGCCCTACCTCCCCTTCCTCTCTAACTGGCTCATCAGCGTTCGCCGCGTCGGCCGCGCCGACCAGGTGCTCGTCATCGCCGAGGACTACTAGACCCTCGAACGCATCAACGCCGCCTGGCCGGGGCACGCCGTCCTCGTGCCACCCGCGCCTGACGCCCAGGCCGCCCACAAGTTCGGGTCCCAGGTGAGCACGGTCACGGCCGATCCTCCCAAGTGTTTGATGAAATGCCGCTTCACCTTACTGTAGCTGCCTTTGCCCGTTCGTAACTCTGCGTGCAGGGATTCTTCAATTTCACCTCGCGCCGGCCACGGCACCTGCTGCAGATTCTTGAGCTGGGATACAACGTCATGTACAACGACGTTGACATGGTGTGGCTCGCCGACCCGTTCCCCTACCTTGTTGGGGATCATGATGTGTACTTCATGGACGATATGACTCCTGTACGTGTGTCGTTACTGCATTTGTGATTGCGGTCTCAGTGGACGGGTTGCTTATTAGTTAAACTGCGCTTTGCAGGTCAAACCACTCCATCATTCACATGAGCTGCCGCCACCTAGGAAGAAAGGGCGGACATATATTTGCAGCTGCATGATCTTCCTACGGCCCACAGAAGGTTCCAAGCTTCTGTTAAGGAAGTGGATCGAGGAGATGAAGGAGCAGTCGTGGTCGAAGAGGAAGTCAAATGATCAACCTGCTTTCAACTGGGCTTTGAACAAGACTGCTGGGCAGGTTTGTTTCTGCTAGGCTGCTCCTCTGAAAATGCAACTAGAAAGGGAAAAAAAGTCCTCTTAGTATATATTGTGGCTTAGTAGTCTTGAATTTGAATGGACAATCTGGAGGTATTTATTTTTATGGATTGATTTGGAGCATTTTGTTGAATTGGTCATATGAATATCTTGAGGTAGTTATTCGTGCTGTTTATATGCTTTAAACAGATAATCTATTTGTTTTAATTCTGCACTAAAGTAATATAATGCCAAATAAAATAACATGGATTGAAGAATTCAGCCAGTAGCCATGTACATGTCCATTTATTTTTGTATCACTGCACATATGCTTGTCATTGAGTTGACCCAAAACTCTCAAATAAACTACAATGCACCTGCACCTAACTGAGCTTTGAGAGCAAATGAACTAAAGTTTTCACCCACTGCTACCCATTGAGTATCTACTTGCATCCCTGTGGCTCCACATGTGTCATGTAAATATGAATTGGGCTGGTTGGACTTGTGGCAATTTATTACGTTTGTGTTCATAAATAGTATGAATCAGCCTTAGATTCTACATTATGTAAGTGTCTGCTTGTGTTTCTTATTCCCAGTATCAAGTGCATAATCCTAAAGGTAATCACCTTTATTTGCGATTTCATGACATTCTAATAGCCAATTTTAACTCTAATGAGGCATGTTACCTCTGAGTCCATCAGTTCTCTGTATCAAGTACATATTGTTAGTTGCATAGCTTGGAGTACTAGTATCAACAGGACACTGCTTCTAGGCTTGTACTCTCTATTCCAAATAGATGTTATTTTTAGGATGTGAACGATCGAGCTTCTTACAGGATGTCTAGACTTCAAGCTTCTTAATGTGCTAGAAGTACATCTATGGAGATTTTCAGATACTGAAGCA
Source organism: Sporobolus alterniflorus (assembly GCA_008808055.3). Classification (NCBI taxonomy): domain Eukaryota; kingdom Viridiplantae; phylum Streptophyta; class Magnoliopsida; order Poales; family Poaceae; genus Sporobolus; species Sporobolus alterniflorus. Next base: position 4,315 of record VSTD030000480.1, on the reverse strand, counting down.
TATACATTAAGGGGCATATAGAATTTTGTAAATGAAAAACCGTATCCTAGAATTGAACTTGAAAAGCTCAAGGAAGAGGCTCTTCTACCAAAGCTCATGTTTTTCTTTGGCTAGGCAACCTGAATAAGCTCTCTATTTAGTTCTTTTTCTCCTTTCAGTTCTTTCTCAGCAGGCAGGTCTCCTTCTCTCCCCTCTCTTCTACCCATCCCTTCTGTACATTCTGTAAAGTTGCTATTTGTATTATAATAAAAATTCTTTGTGTGGATTTATTTTTGTTGTTCTTTGTTTCCAATTTGATAATGTCCTTTGTAGAACATTTAACAGAAGCTATGTTACAGGTTGATGTGTACCTGCTGCCTCAGTCTGCATTTCCAACCGGAGGCGTTTATTTCAAGAATAAAATATGGGTCAAGGAGACAAAGGGCAAGCGTGTCATTATACATAATAACTACATCACAGGGTTTGAAAAGAAGATAAAACGGTTTCGTGATCATGGGCTGTGGTTGGTAGATGAACACAGTGACGAGTCACCACTTGGTAGAATATGAGGATGGTGCGAAGGCTCAAGCACATTTCTCCTTGCTGCAGCGTCAAAATTTTGTAGCTGGTGCCCAGGCTGCAAATTTGTGCTGAACCAGATGTTGGGTAATGTTCAGTCCACCGCCTCAAGATGCAGCAGCTGAAGACTAAATCCATTTGCAGAAGAATTATCTTTTAACATCTTGTTTCATATGTTGTCAAGTCCTTGTAGAGGTATCCTTTCCCATGAATTATATTCGTTCTTTACTGAGGAGATCCGTTGATTAGTTCAGTTTCTGTACAGTATAATGACTTTGTTAGCCTGTATCATTTACTGAAAGCCATTCTTTTTGGGCCTAGGGATTGAATGAATGTTATTCCCTCCATTTCCAAATGAACTAACTGGCAACAATATTTTGGAGACAGAGGGAGTATTGTATTACAAAGCTTTAGGAATGAACATTCACTCAGAAGGCTATCAGCAAATATACTTGTACCGGATCATTTTTGCATATTTAACCTGTGGAGCGAAGTCACTTTGCATTCTTTTACTTTGCCTAACAATAAAGGCTTGTTTGGGTGGAGAAGAGGCAGGCCCAAACCATGACGATTGGGAAGGAAAGTAGTTTCCTTGTGACAGTCTCAGTATTGTGTTTGTTGACGCTGTAAGCATGGCATGTACTACGAGAGAATCCAAGCTTGCTTGGGACCAGCCTCATAGCCATTCTTGTGCCTTCCCTTGGTTGATGCATCCCAACTTTGCTTTCAGAGGGAGCGATACATTGCCTTTTGCCTCACACAAGCAACACCAGCTTCTTCTTCCTCACACATATACTTGCGTCCGTCCGAACCTACATCTGCACACAAAACAACCTGCTTCTCCCTTGTGGGCTATTGTCACAAGAAATTAGACCTCCATGGGTCAAGGAGCTGCGAAGGCAAAGCCAGGTATCGCGAATGCAAATTTGGTTGTGTTTCTGTCGATGCCTAGCTATGTGTACTCTGATACTTTACTTTTGTGAACGGCAATTAATGACTCTTTCACAACGAATTTCAATGAGGCATGAAAACTTCTAACCTGTGATTTTGGGTGATAGGGGGAGAGAAGGATGCACAGACCACTGACAAGGACGACAAGAAATCTGACGCTGCAAACGAACTCATTGCTTTCATGAGGGAGCACTACAACGAAAAAGTGAAGCCTGCACAAACTTTCGACGAGTTCTACCATGCCATTTACGAGCTCATCGAGTAAGGCAATGTTTTGGCACAGTTCAAGCTTCAAAATCCATGTTAAATTTTGAATTTATAAGTCCAAAACAAAGTATTTAATATTTTTATTTCTAATTTAAAATAAGAACAAGATGGCTAGATGAAAGACCCTCGAAGCCTTCCCTGGACCCTGTGCAATCCGTTTTAAAATTCTTAGAAGATGGTAGCATATGGATACATTCATTGTTTGGAACTCGAGTGTTCAAAAACGGCGCTATGAGATATTAGAAATAATGATTTGGAGCAATATTCTCTAAAAAATGTTTCTATTGTTTTGCAATCTTCCTCAGAATGTTTTGTGAGACCCGTGGACAGTTGCAGTACAGGATACCATCAAAAGAACAACTTCGGGATCAGTACAAGGTGAGGAGATTTAGGCAATCTTGTTAGCTTTCTCCTGTTCAACTATACTTTTTTCAGACATTTCAGCACAACAAATGACTCAATTGACTGCCTTAGTTTGATTAGTTCATCTGGAATATTTCTAGCAGTTACAAAATCATGGTTGGAGGTCCTGATAAATCCTAATCACCAGATATTATTTCTCGATAGACATTCCGATTTGCAATAACATGCATTCTTTAAATTAATAAAAATCACATCAGGATACGTTATAATGATTTATTACGTACCATGAGTACTTATTCACCGCTATGGGCTAACGAGGAAATTGCCGTAGTTTTCCCCCATGATTCAAACATGGACTTGACCTATACACTAGGCGAGATAGTCAAATCTGTCCCTCATCTTTGGTCTATGCTCAATTTCATCTTTAACTTTGAAAGGGGCTAGTTTGTACAAAAACAAGTAAAGCCCAACATTGCCATTAAGCAATGAACATCACCGCAATGTTGCAAATCTTCGCCGAGTCAGGTCGTGTGACCCCCGCGCATGAGGCCCGGCCTGCCTCGGTCGTGGGCCGGCCCAGTGGTGGCGGTAGTGGCGGAGGGTGGTGGTGGCAGCACTGAGTTAGGGGTGAGGGGCTGTTAGGGGGATGGGGGTGCGGCAGCGGTCATCAGCGGCGATAGGAGGTGGGGGGTGCGGTGAGGCGGTGGGGGTACCGTATTGATCGCGGTCGGCCACCGTCGGTGAGCGGCAGGCGGGGACAGAGGGGGCGGGCTGCCGGAGGAAGAGGTGAAGGCAGCGGATGACAGACGAGTCGGATTTTGAATCCGTGGCGCCCGACGGCGGGGTCACGCGCTCGGACACCACACGACCTGTCGCACATTAGGGCAATCCAATGTTGCTCCGGTTGAAGGTTGAGATCAACGGTTTGATGCCCCCTTCCGCTATATAATTTTTGCAGGCCAATTTTTTATCAGATAATGCTAAAAAACCTGTGACGTTTTCATACCCAGTAGTTTGTGACGGTTTTGTGGGTTCCATATCCTGGGCTGGATAGCCCACGATTGCATGTTCATGACAAAAAAAATCAATAGTCACGAATGGCCCGTATTCATGTCATTTTTTAAATACGTCACCTAGAATCTATCATGGATCACACAATTTCTTGGAATGGTCCCTGAACTTCGGTTTTGAGCCCACATCCATCCATAATCCGAGCTGGCATTCCATCTGATATGTCTAGTTTTTCTTAAAAAAATCTGGCATTTTCAATCATTGGGATTGTCTAGTGGTGAGTTATCAACACAACCAATCAAGCGCCAAAAGTAGCTATATGCAGTCGAAAATAGTAAATACATATATTTTAATTATCTTGTTCACTACCATATTTTTGTTGTTGTTTTTATTGTATTTGACAATAGCATGGCTCATAGATGCGGCTAAAAATAAGGTAGATTGTGATTTAATGGTTCTTATAGTTTCCTCCCAGTGGAGATTTTGTTTTTATTGTGTTAAAAGTAATATTACAATGGGAATGTGAGTTTGTCCCAAGTAGGGGACAAGCCTCGCTGACCAGACATGCCAATGTGGACTGCCACCTCATCTCGGGACGAATTTGGACTCAAAACAAAGGTTGATGGACTAATAGTATCCCCTTTCAAAGTTCTAAGGACAGAATTGAGCTTCCGACTAAAGATGAGGGACAAATTTGGTTATTTCTCCTATGTACTACAAACTAGGAACTCCTCAATGAAATATGGTAGAAGTAAAATTATTTGTAGGACCCTACACTTGGGTGGTTTTGGGTTTCTCACGCTACAAAACTCAAATTATTTTCGATTGTTTGCATTATTATACAAGAAAATGCTCATATTTCAGGCTAAACTATACAAACAATAAAAAATTATCTTTTAAGAAAACACATGGATAAAGAGTGTAGCAATGCATCATTCTCACATGTCAACCAGAGAGTAAGTGCAAAAGGTTAACAGTGGCTGACAGGTGAGATAAACATCATAAGTAGTGGATTTGTGATGTAGAGTGTTTGGTTTATGTTGGTAGTGAGGGTTTAGGGCTTAGTGGAGCCTACATCATGTTTCATTTTGTAATAATTGGGCCACATGCAAACTTGCAGAGGTCGTGATTTTTTTTCATTTACTTGGTGAATAAAATCTCTATC
>VSTD030000479.1:0-15833 GCA_008808055.3 Sporobolus alterniflorus | reverse complement strand
CAACAGCACCATCGCCAGCATGACTCGGCATCTACATCACGCCATGGTCAAATCACCTCGTCAGCGCCATTGCCTGCATGACTCAGTAATACCGTCACCATCATGACTTGGCATTTACATCACGTCGTGGCCAAGTCACCCCGGTAGCACCGTCTCCAGCATGACTCGGCACCACCGTCGCCAGCATGACTCGACAGCACCATTGTCAATAGGACTCGGCAGCGCTGTCACCAGCAGGACTCGACATCTATATCGCGCCGCGACCAAGTCACCTCAGCAGCGCCGACGCCAGTAGGACTCGGTAGCACCGCCGTCAGCATGACTTAATAGCACCATCACCTGCATGACAAGGTATCGACGTCACACAATTGCTTGATCATCAACATCAACAATATATGACTTCAGCGGCTAGCAGACATGCTACCAGCTCATACTGGTACTATTCACCATTATGTTTGGTTCCAGGGCCAATGCAAGCATCCTGATGCACCGGTTGGCACCTCTGTGAGGCATCTACGTTTCAAAGACTCATGTTTGAAGACTTTAAACTCTAGACTCCTGAGTTAAATTCTCTGAAAGATTTAATTCGATAGTCAGGGGCCACACCTAATAGGTGCCCCTATTCGATCAATTCGGTGAAAAAGCACTCAGCAATTTCATGCCAGAGTACTTAGTTCCTAAAATTGAGTACTTGACAAATTTGTCACAAACAAGGAAGATCTAGATCACACAGCATTTACTCACTTGTTAAACACTCGGGGGCTGCTGATGAGGATTGGTACCCGGGGTGCCACCCCGCATAGAATCGAAAGACCCAAGGATGGGTCCACTATGACTCGGCCCACCATCCAGAAGGTTCCAGAGGACTATGGCATGCTCCACAAGGTGTAGATAATTATATCTATAGAAATATATGTAAAATTGGCAAGTAGAGATAGAATCCAATTGGGAATCATGTTGTAATCGACTCGGTTACCTTCCTTGTAACCTCACCCCCCTTGAATATAAAAGGAGGGGTAGAGGCACCCCCAAAGAGAGAACCATAAACACAAGATAATTGCCATGAGCAATACAAGAACACAGGATGTAGGGCTATTATCCTCCGGGAGGCATGAACCTGTCTAAAAATCCTTGCATCTCCTGTGTTACCATCGATCTCGTGACCACCCCTACTCTAAATCATTGTCACAAACCACGACAAGATGGATGTTAAGTAATTAGCTGAACTAAAGGAGCACATTAAGGAGTTTCTAGAGAAAGATTACATCCGCCCTAGTTCATGCCCCATGGGGAGCCCCTATGATTTCTTCCTGAAGAAGGATGGTACTCAACAAGTGTGTGTGTATCACCGTGCTCTAAATGAGGTTACTGTCAAGAACAAATACCCACTGCCTAGAATTGATGGTCTGTTTGATCAACTCCATGGTGCATGTGTGTTCTCTAAAATCGATCTTCGATTGGGACAGGAATGACTGAAGATATGAGAATGTGACCTTCTCAAGTCTGCCTTCATTTGAGGAATGGTCCGTACAAATATATGGTGATGTATTTTGGACTGATTAAAGCCCCGGTCTACTTATTGGATCTGATGAACAAGGTCTTTATGGAATATATGGGCAAATTCATCATAGTGTTCATCGATGGTATATTAGTTTACTCCAGGAGCAAAGAACATGAAGAACATTTTCGTCTGGTATTGCAGAAGCTTTGAGACCATAGATTATACACCAAGTCAAGCAAGTGCGAGTTTTGGATGGAGCAAGTATCTTTCTTGAGTCACGTCATTTTGGAAGAAGGAATATTCGTGGATTCAATCAAGATTCGAAATGTGCTAAGTTAGGATACACTCGCTAGTGATGCCAATATTCATAGTCTCCTTGGGTTAATAGGATATTATAGGAAGTTCATCGAAGGATCCCCAAGGATCATCAAGCCCATGACCGAGTTGGTTGAGAAGGATAAGAAGTTGAAGTGGACGCCGCATGTGAAGTTAGTTTTTAGGAGTTGAAGAAGCAACTAACCACTACCCCAGTGTTAGTGATGCCTGATATGGAGAAGTCATTCTCAATCTACTATAATGCATCAGGACAAGTAGCATGTGTGCTTATGTAAGATGGTCACATGGTAGCATATGCTTCATGGCAGTTAAGGAAGAATGAAGAACACTATCTGACTCATAATTTGGAGTTAGCCGCTATGATTCAGCTCTCAAGATTTGGAGGCACTACCTTATGAGAAAGAGATGTGAACTCTATATGGATCATAAGAGTTTGAAGTATATCTTCATGCAGCCAGACTTTAACCTTAGGCAACAAAGAAAGTTGGAGCTTGTTAAGGATTATGATTTTGGAAATCAACTACCACCCTAGGAGAGCAAATGTGGTAACCAGCACTTGGAGTCGAAGGTCTCAAGTGAGTCAATTGGAAGTAGTGAAGATGATGTTTGAGTTATGCAAAGAGTTCGACAAGCTAAATCTAAGGATTGTTGCTAATATGGAAGTCATGGAGATGGAAGTAGATTCTACTCTACTCCAAGATATTCGGAAAGGTCAACTCGAAGACGAGAAGATCTAGGAGATAAAGCATAATATCAAGAAAGAGAAGTCACTCGGATTTACGGAAGATAACCAAGGAGTGTTGTGGTATAAACGAAGGATTTGTGTGCCTAACGTCAAAGAGTTGAAGGATAAGATACTTCATGAGGCACACAAGTCCGCTTATTCCATTCATCCAGGAAGGAATAAGATGTACCAAAGTCTCGACACAACCTACCAGTGGTATGGAATAAAGAGAGATGTTGTCAAGTATGTTACCCGTGCGACACCTATCAAAGAGTCAAAGCTGAGCAGGAATGGCCAGCTAAATTGTTGCAACCCTCACAAGTACCTAAGTGGTTGTAGGAAGAGATTGCTATGGATTTTATCATCGGATTGCCTAGGACTCAGTATTGAGATGATTCCCTTTGGGTAATTGTGTACCGACTGACCAAGGTAGCTCAGTACGTACCTGTCAATATGACCTATACTAGAATGCAACTAGCATAGCTATATATGTCTAGGATACCAAGTGGATTGTGTTCGCTAGAGGAACCCAATTTATTTCAATGTTCTGGGAAAAGTTGCACAAAACCCTGGATACCCCTTTGAACTTCACTTCTTCTTATCACCCACAGATCCATGGATAGACGGAGAGAGTGAATCAGATTCTCGAGGATATGCTAAGAGTCTGTGCTCTACAATACAAAAGGAGTTGGAATAAGAGTATATCATACGCCGAGTTCTCCCATAACAATAGCTTTCAAGAGAGTTTGAAGATGGCACGAGATGCTATAGGGACATAGGTGCTAGACCACATTGTTTTGGAATGAGACTGGAGATCGAAAGGTTTATGGACCCGACATATTGCCAGAAGCCGAGATGCAAGTTTGTAGGGTGAGAGAGAGGACTTGCGGATTGCACAGTCAAGGCAGAAGAGCTATGCCCATCATAGGAGGAGAAAGTTAACCTTTAAAGTTGGAGATTTTGTGTACCCCAAGGTGTCACCTATGAGAGGTTTGCGCCGTTTCAAGGTATGAGACAAGCTCGCACCTAGGTTCATGAAGGAGAGAGAAGAAGAGTTAAAGACATAATTTCCAAATTCCTTTTTTGATCTGTCCGAATCTTGAGGGCAAGATTCATTTTAAGGGGGGTAGGTTTGTCACATCCCAAAATTTCAAATTTTGGACTGTGATTAGAATTCTCTAAATTTTAAAACTTTTTATCAATAGGTTAAAATTATTTTTAGAATTTAAAAGGAAAATACAAATTTATTTAGGAAAAAGAGTTTTCCTAAATTATTAAATTAATTTAGGAGTTATATAATTGTTTGTTGCATTTCATGCCATTGCATAGATTTCTTTTGTGTTGATGTGTGCTATTAGATTTAATATTGCGATTAGAATCGCTTAAAATTTAAATTTGTTTTGAATTCAAAATAGTTTTCAATTTGGAGAAGTGTTTACAAAAACTTGAAAGGCTTTTTATAATCAGAACCAGTTTTGGGCCGTATTCCCTGGAATCAGCCGGCTCAGTCCTAGCCTGCCTCCTTTTATCTTTACCCGCGAGCAGCCCAACCAAACCGGCCAAGCCTGCTTCACTCCCCTCTCCCATTTCCCCATGCGAAGCTAGCACAAGCCCCACCCTTGCCACAAGCCAGCCCAGCAACCACCCCGACCCATGCCCAACGCACCCAACTCGGAGGTTAAACCCGGTACATAGAGGCATGCCTGGTTACGCGTTCTTTGCCTGGGATTCTATCCCCTTCTCGATTCAAGCCTATAGATCACGAGTTAGTTTTCCTCTTGGAGATAAAATCAGTAGCAGTCCTCCTCAGCTACAAGTTGGTACAAAAATCCCTTTAAATAAGGATTGGATGAGCTCGAATTTGCGCCCTCAAGATCAAACCCTATCCGCCAAGAACTCTTCATGCACGTCAATCCGATGCCATTCATCACAATTGGAGCATTGGAGGAGAACAAGGACCTCGAGGCAAACCTCCTTGACCAATTTCAAAGGCCGGAGAACCACCGCAGGGCACCCCCGCCCTCGTCGTGGCTCGACCGAGCCGCGCCACCGCCACCAGCACGCGTCGTCTGTCCGCCCAAGACAGTTAGCCGGTAAGGCTCACCATGATCCACTGTTTTGCCCCTACCCGCGTAGGAATTCGAGCACCGGAGCGACCAAGCCGTCCAGCTCATCGAAGCTCCTAGAATGTTGCCTCCGGCAGTGCTGCGTCACTACCCATCAGCCTGCTGGACACCATGGGCCACCCTTCCGTGATTCAATGGCTATGATTAGAACATGAAAATACCGGTTCATTTAACAAATCTGGGCCATAGATCGTGAATTCAATGGCTCACTTTTAATGAACATCCATGGACCCTATGCACCAAGTCGTGGACCCAGTCCATGGAGCTGTGAGTCCGGTCCATGCGTTTGTCTAATAGAAAAATAATTCAGAAATTTCTAAAAATCACCATAGCTCGATATTTTTACAAAAACACTCCTAAACTTTTCCAAAATTATATGTTCACCCCTGTAATTTTACATTTAGGTCTCTAAATAACTTTTTATAATTATGATTAGGTCCCTACCTTAATTAACCTTATTTATTTTAATTACCTTTTTAATCTATTAACTTCAAACCTTCATAACTTCTAACCATAGCTCTGATTCAAGAGATTCTTATGCTCACGCGTTCGTAGCGATGAGTAGAATATTTTAGTACTGTTTGTTTAGTGTTTAGGTACTGTTTGATGTATTATTTTATTTATTATTTGTATTGTTTGTTTCCGGTCATTATTATTTAGACATTTTGTTGTTTGAGAAGATTAAAGACTACGAGGAGAAGACATTGAGAAGCAGCAAGTGGGAAGCAAGGCAAGTGACACTTGATCATATTGAGCTAATGTGCTTTCTCTCTCTACTTCACATATTGGCATGCATGCTTTAATATTGTTACCTAAGCCTTATACCTTTAGGATTTGAGTTCATACTTGGTTAGTTATGCTTAGCCATGCAATCATGAGTGTCGTACAAGTCTTTTGTCCTTTGTGATATTGAGTTTAGCTTGTACCTTTGTGAGAGTGTTGTGGTCTTCCATCCGTCGAGATGTGAGTTGACCATGTGAGGATCGATGTTGTGATTTCCGTAATGGTAAGAATGGTGGAGATGGTTAATACCATCATGACATGTGGTGCTTGAATATACTAAAGACCGAATCTTAGGAGTAGACACCCTAGGACAATATTTGCCACCACATGTTCAGTATGGGATGCCTTGCTTACTAATTAGAAAGCTGTGTGATCATTTATGCCCTTTGTGCACCTTTGTGGATCATACTTTGTGATACTTTAATTCAAATTAATGGGTAGGTTCAGCCTCCAACTTTAACATAGTAAATAACTGCTAATAATTTGAGAGTCAAGTTTAGATGCATTTCTACTTTCAGCCTTATTACAGCTTTACCTTGTTATTATACCTTGTATATCATTTTATACCTGCACTTGCTGACTACCAACCATAAGTGTACACAACCTTGATAATTTCCCCTGCTACTCAAACCTGCTGCTCAGAAGCTGAAACAGATTTGGAGTACTTTAATATGGTGTTCTAGGCGAGCGATTGTCCCCGGTTGATTACCTGTGGAATTATGGTGTTTTTCCACCGTGATGCTTCCGAGAGTGTTGGACTTAGTCTTTTGTAAGACATTATTCGGTAACAAATATTATATATTGCGACATTAGTTATTCTGTATCCATTTTCTGTACAGTATATGTGTAAACTTGATCTCCGGGCACACATACTATGAACATTCGGTTTGGCCTCAAAACCGGGTGTGACATCAAGTATAATTGATCATATGATAGAACAAACTTATTTGAAGTTATATATGGCCACGATACAATCTTTGTCTTGAAAACACAACATGATTTGACCTAAGTGGGTTGATGCAATATCCCTTTTCTCTTTGGTGAGTTGTGTTTGCGATGCGGCTCGTTTCTTCTTAGTCATGGCCTTGTACTTCTGACTTTTCTCATTAATTTGTGGGTTCAACTCTAATTGTATTATAAGATTTGGGTTCACATATCTAAGTCTCTTTTTTGTGTCACTTGTCTGATTTAAACTGCACATGAACACTGAGTCATTAGATTTCTTACTATATTGTTCAAAACACTTAAATATTTGAAACACTTGCATGCATCAGATGATCATTATAGTGTTGTTGGGCAGTCCGAGATGATAGATAGTGTGTAACTCGTCAAGTTCGACATGTATATCCAAGTCTGAAGTCTTGCAAATGTCTCCAGGAATATGAGCTTCAATAAAATTCAACCCATAAACACATGCAAGATAATACCACTCATGTAATTTCTTCATGGGCCATGAGAATTTTACATGGACTTGTTTTGGAACATGAAGCTTTCCATACTCAAATTATATATATTCTTTGTTGCCGTCTTGCCAAAATTCTTCTACAGTCATACCCGAGTACCTCAGTCCTTCAACAGTTCCTTGTGTTTATACTTTTGAAGAGTACTAAAAAAATTCCCCACCACAATCAAAATATCAATGTTGGATTCATCCCCCTCGGCATCTTTACTTGTTGTAGGTTGTGGCTGCAGTTCTCCTAAGCATGGCTTGTCATGTAGGTGTCTGAAAGTAACTACCATCTTCTGGATATAATCGAGGTAAGTCTTACTCAACGGTTTTCTCAACTCTGCCCCTCTGAAAAATGCCCCCAGCTACTATCTGGGTTTTGAGAGAGCAGGTTGTCAACAATGAGGCTGGATGATCTGCCCTTTTCTTTTGGAAGCTCTGAAGAACGTTGAAGCTCTTTGATGGATGCCTCTGGCGATGCCAGTAGGATGCCAAGATTGAATCGATGTTCAAGAAATAGAGTGTCGAGGATAAAAACTAATAAAATCACCTCAACAAGTCCAGACAGATCGAATCAACACAACCCCACCATGCCCCATGCCTAACCGCATCGTCTAGAAAAGGATGGAGTAGGGCATACCAATACAACACTGTCGTAGCACCTCAAGCCAATTAAATAGAAATTTAAGGGGGCGACTCTACCTTGCTAATGGTTGGGGCATCCTGAGGATTTCCTCATCAGATCAGATGCGGAGGCATGAGGTCGAGAACCGTCTGGAGATCCCTCACATAGTCATTTATGGCGCTGCCATCTTCCCATCATTGGGCCACCGCATTGGCTCTGCGTGGGCGTGTCTAGGAGAACAACAGCGTGGTCGAGCGGGGACAGCCTTCATGCCGGCCTTGGCAAGGGTGGAGAGGGGGAGACGATGAATGGGGGAGCTGTGGGCGAGCGTGAAACCAGCATAGGTGATGTGGGGAGGTGGGGCGATCGAACAGAACCGACGAATTTGACCGAAATTTCAATTTCGGTGAAAAATGGTGGTTGTGTGGGCCGAATGTGGGGTGGGCTGGTCAACCAAGGCTTGGTACGGGGGCAGATGCGGCCTGGCTATGCAATGGTGATTCCATAGCCTAGTATATATATATACACATGGTGGCTCTACTTTGAGCATACGCTCAGATGTAGTGGAGGCTGCGCAGACCCTCCCCCGCGTAGAAAAAAATCCAAAAAATTAAAAAATCTGGTGAGATTTGGATTTTATGGCTCTGTATCATTAATCATGTAGTTACAACATTCCAAACAGTCAGTTACATTGGTGGTCATACCTCGTTCACAACATATTTAATGTGTTCTAGCTGAAATTAAAATTTTGACAGGCGCTGCAATTGCAATGACTTAAAAAAGCATTTTAAATCACAATATTGTAATCACGGTTACAATAAACATTTTGAATGATTGCAATATATTAGTTGCAATGATCTTTAATGTGTTGGAATTACAATGGGGATACACTGTAATTACATGCATTGCAACAAATAGTTTCAGCATCACAGATTTCTAATTACAAGCGGTCAGCTACAACTCCAACCAGGCGGTCTTGCCACCAAACCCTAGCACCGCAACAACATTCCAAGCAGACAGTTACAACTCTGGGAATGGGGGGGGTGCTCGTGCTACATACGATGGATCTCGAGCTTGCCCGTGGGGAGGGGGATCAATTCACACATTGCATAGATATGGAACCGGTGGAGGAGGCCACTCGCTGGCACCCCCACATCGGCATGGCCACAGCCGGGCGCTGTAATCGGGTCCCCGCTGCCACCCCCTCATCGACATGACTGCAACCTGGTGTTGTAGCCAAGTCCCCACCGTCGCCCCCGCGTCAGCATCTCCACAACCGAGCGTTAGGGTAGTGGCGCGCTTCATTGGGAAGGGCGGCGACACTAGGGCAGTGTCGGTAGGGCACCTGGGCCTGCCCACCTTCCAAGACGATGTGATGGGCGTCAAGGCGCCAGCGTCACAGCGGCGGCCGCGGAGGTGCGGGACGGCTCGGGGATGGAGACAACGAGGAGGAAGCTGCTCCGCACTCGATATGGCTAAACGGTGGCGGGGGGTTGCGGTGCAGCAGGAGCCATAACGATGCGGCAGTGGATCTCGGATGATCCCAACGATGATGAAACCCTAGCTCGGATGAGATAGGGGGCGGAACCCTAGCCGTCGACCTATATATAGGTGGGCCCACAGGGAGGGGCGTGGGGCTAATTTGTGTGGGTCATTGGGCGCACGTGGGGCCCAACTGGCGGATGGGGGTCTGCTCACCTCTAGTTCATCATGAGCATATGCTCAATATATATATATATATAGGGCAGCGTTATTCATCACCTAGGGTGATGATCATCCACTCAAAAATGACTGTTCAAAATATCAGTCATTTCACGATTTTAGTAAGCCATTATAGAACAAAATATATTGTCAATCTAAAATAGTTGATCAAAATCATAAATAACTGACATTTTTATCAGCCATTTTTAAGGAGTGATCATCACCCTAAATAATAAATAATATTTATATATATATATCACATGGGATAATAGAGCGATAAATACATCTCCTAGACCACCTACCACACCATCGACCGAACCATCCAGGCCTTGTCCATGGTTAGAACCATGCAGCCCCGCGTCCCACGTGCACGCGCCCCCTACATCCCGCGCACGCGCCCAGCCAGGCCTAGCGCCCCGTCCCAGCGCGCACACGCCGTCCAGTAGGAAGAGCACGTGTTGCTTTCTGCCATTGTTTCTGAACAAAATATTCAGAAAATATTTTTGTAACATGCAGATTCAGCAAGGATGTGGGAACCTGTGCACGATCCACAGACGAGAGGGCAACAATGTAGCGTGACCCATGAATGTGTGGCCACTGGATAGTCAAACCCAATTGGAAAAAAAAACACCGTACACACGATGAGGTGGTAGGTCACCATGTCAAGTTTTAAGTTCTATATATATATATTTGCTAAAAAATTCTGCAGACAATGTTGGTTAGTGATTGATGTTTTTCTTATAGTGTTTTCATTGTTGAGATCGAACGTGTCATTCATATACCTTGAAGCTGATGCGCAAAATGATTTGGTTGCAGGTTGAAGACAATACAAATGACTGAGCAAATCCTAGGAGTGACTCGGTCATTTTTACTAGAGTGACTTAGTTATTTTTTAGATTTCATCGGTCATTTTTTTAGATTTAATCACACGCTACATTGACTCAGTCATTTTTGTTACAGTGACTCAGTCATTTTTTATATTTCGTTACGCGCTATAGTGACTTAGTTATTTTTAAATTTGATCAGATACTTTTTAGATTTCGTCAGATATTTTTGAGATTCTGTCGCACGCTTTAGTGACTCATCCATTTTTGCTACAGTTACTCCATAATTTTTATAATATCATCAGCCATTTTTTAGATTTCGTCATACACCACAATGACCCAATCATTTTTGCTATAATGACTTAGTCATTTTGATTTTGTCAGCCATTTTTAGGTTTCATCATGTGTGCTACAGGTTTCGATCATTTTTTTATTTCACCCGTCATTCTTAAGATTTTTTTCAGCCATTTTTATGTTTTAGTCATGTCGTGTTGTAGTGACTAAGTCATTTTTTATGATTTTGTGAATTATTTTTGAGACTTTGTCAACCATTTTTTATGATTTTGTCATGCCACATTACTGTGACTCATCTATTTTTGTGATTTTGTTAGTTATTCTTAAGATTTTATTAGTCATTTTTATGATTTTATCAGACATTATCAAAATTTCACTCAGTCATTTCTAGAGTTTGGTCGGTCATTCTTATCATCTCCAGCCTCTTCAACTTCTAACTGATCCTCAACTATTTTTTTAATTTTATTCAGTCATTTAGTTTTTGATATTGAAAAGAATAAATTGAATTTGCAGCACGAATTAAGTATCACATCAATATAGCGGCACAAATCTAAAAAAAGCAAAATCACTATAAATCACTGTTAACTGTAGTGAACCACTATTGACTACTGTACCGATCACTGGTGCTGTGCAGTTACTGTTTACTGTTTGGACCAGGGCGGGAGCATGCAAGTCAGGCCACTTGATGGCTCGCGCGCCTCCCGGTCGGTTGGTGCGCGGTGCGCATGGAACTGAGTCGAACAGGCGGGGGTCGTGTGCGGCTGGCTCGTTTGTTCGGTTAGATTGTTGGGTGCTGCTGGACTAGAGCTGTGATGAATGACAGTGTTCTATATATATATAAGAAAGTTTCATACACGTGTGTGTCAATATTTCAAAAATGAATATAAGAAATATAATGTCAATAGCCCTAAAATGTTTTGGTGGCCTCCTTTTGTGCTTCATTGTACAACAGACACCGCCTCCGCCAAAAATACTAAATGAGATCTCAATTGTACTCACAAAAGAAAAGTTTAGTCATGCTTTCAGTAGACATAAAAACAAGTATTGGAGTACCTATAACAATAACTCGATAATTCAATGAGTGGGCTATAGAACGAGATCTCCACAACATATACAAATATTCATTGGCTAAATAATTGAGCAGATTTACTTGTTTACCTTGCTTGCGTTGTCGGTGGAGTCAACACTAAGACCTGTGGAAAGAGAACTACCTTATTAAGAGTTTATAAGGAAATGGGCACAGGGACACAATTAGAGAATGAGGTTTTATAACTAGGTAAAATCAAAAGCGGAAGCACATTTCTCGTAGGTCATCATTTTCCTTAGTCTTTGACTCGATTCCACAAGGCAAGACAATTCATTTGGCCCTTGTATATATGCAACTCTCTGTGAGCATACACGCAATATTTCGTCAAAAAAAAGCATACACTTAATATTAATGCAGTTTGCTGCCTTTTGTCTACTCATTCATAACATTCAGCTTTTCTTGTACTCATTCAATATTTTAACGGGGAGAACACTTACCTCTAGTTCAGCAAGTTTTAACACACACACGCACGCACACTAAATCGCATACACATGTTAGTGTTGCAACCATTACATCTTGGTGGGTGTACAGTGTGACTGTGCCATACACATACGTAAGACAGATATCCCACCAAGAAAATTTAATATCATAATATATATATACTTGTGTCCTTGACACATGTTTAGCCCTTATATAATGTTGATGCATGACTGCATGCACGAGAATGATGGAGCACGCGGTACATATAGCAAAGGATATTTAGGGTGCGGTGAGGGCAAAAGAATAAGGCAGTAGCTGTGGATTACAATTATACAGTCCCATAGGGGTGAAAACGGTTAACCTTTAGGTGCCCCAGCTCCAAACCTATTTAGTTTAATCAAATGGACTAATTTTTTAAATTGGTGACTCATTTTGAAAAACAGTTTGTTTAATTAAACTAAAGAGGTTCAAATGTGAACTTAAGATCACTAATTTGCATCCCTACAGTCTCTGGTCCGTTCTCCTATGTGTGACCCTTCCTACACGGTTCCTAAAACCTGGTCCTCAGCAACATGTGCAGCCAACGGGATATTGCAGCCTCTCCTCGATCCTAAACAGATGTATTCTTATATAGTACTACGAGTATAGTTTATATAGAATAAATCAATGAGCTATTCCAAAACAAGAAAAAAGAGATCACGTGGAACACTAGAGCATTTCTTTAACTATAGCCAGTTCACATGCATAATTGTTTCAACGATGTGGGGCATCTGAGAAAAAACTCGTTATATATATCAGAAAGTATCAATATTCCAAAGTGGATAAGAAATGTCAATAGCCCCAAAATGTTTTGGTGGCCTTCTTGTGTGCCTCATTGCACCACACACACCGCCTCTGCCAAAAATACAAAATGAGATCTCAATTGTACTCACAAAAGAAACTTTTAGTCATGCTTGAAATCAGTAGACATAAAAACAAGTTATTGGACTACCTATTGCAATAACTCGATAATTCAATGCGTGGAGATTCAGCTAGAACGAGCTCTCCACAACATACAAATATTCATTACCTAAATAATTGAGCAGATTTACTTGTTTACCTTGCTCGTGTTGTCAGGTGAGGATCCAACAGTAAGACATGTCGAAGGAGAAGTGCCTTTTATTAAGAGTTTATAAGGAAATAGCACAGGGACACAATTAGAGAATGGGGTTTTATAACTAGGTAAAATCAAAATGGGAAACATGTTTCATGTACGTCGTCATTTTCCTTACTCTTTAACTGGATTCCACAAGACAAGGCGATTCAGTTGGCCCTTGTATATATACAGCTCTCTGTGAGCATACACGCGCAATGCAGCTTGCAGCCTTTTCTATACTCACTCATCATATTCAGCTTTTTTTTGTACTCATTCAATATTTTAACTGATGTAATACAAATATGCGGGGAGAACACATACGAGTTATGCATGTTTTAACTCACACATGCACACGCGCACACACACACTTCATAAATCACATACACATGTTAGTGTTGCAACCATTACATCTTGGTGAGTGCACAGTGTGATTCTACCATACACGTACATAAGACATATATCCGACCAACAAAATTTATTATATATATATAGGGTAGCGTTATTCATCACCTAGGTGATGATCACTCATTCAAAAATAGCTGATAAAAATGTCAACCATTTCATAATTTTTGTCAGTCATTCTAGATCAAAATATATTAGCAATTTGAAATGGGTGACCAAAATCGTAAATGACTGACATTTTAGTCAGTCATTTTTTAGTGGGTGATCATCATATGCTGAGTGGTGTAGGATTTTTAGCATTGGTCGTTTGGTGGAGCCATGGGTGCGCGTGGGCTGGTGCGACGATGAAAGGTGGTGTGCATGTGGGCTGAACTGCATGGGGGTGGGGGCCAGTACGGAAACAGGAATTGATATGGGTGTCACGATGTGGTCGTGAATCCCGGTGATTGCGGATCGAGACATTGTAAACGAACGCCGGATTTGGGTGGCAGTTTTCCTAGCTGCCCTGGCAAAACCCTAGCGACCTTCGTGTAGACTGGTCATCGGAGCTATAATCGAGACCCTAGTTCATCATGTCTTTCCTGCCATCGACGGCAGTTGCAACACATAGCGATTTGGGCGACGGTGGAGACCCTCATTGCAACGATGCTCATTGAGGGTGCGGCTTTGATTTGGAGGTCAGTGATGCGTTCTTGATTTCGCAAGTTTTTGTTGGATTTGGTGGCGGTTCAATGATCACACAGATTTGGTTTGGATTTGGTGGTGGTTCAGGGTTTTGTTGTAACATCCCCATGAAGGTTGTGGCAATTGCACACATGGAGGACCTCATGCCATGATCCAGAGATTCGAGGCAAGGTCGTCGTGGAAGGATATTGTCGATGTTGATCATCGTTACAACAAGGCGGGAGGGATGTGATCTTCAGGTATGAGGTATGTGTCCGTGGCCTTGGTGTGTGTTCGTGGCCTTGATCTTCATTGCAATAATGACCGGTTTAATGATGACAGTGCCTGGTGGTTATGTTGTAACATAGCACAGGAGGGTGCGGCACTAGGTGTTGGCGGACGCGTTGTTACCTTGGGATCTGAGGTGCGTGTTGTCTAATTACTAAATCATGCGCATGAGTTTTGTTATGATGTTTTCATGTGGTACATAGGATTCGTGTTGTCTAACTGCGTGTAGCTTTGTACGATGGAGATGTCGGGTAGAAACGAACATGGGTACTGTATTTCTTCCGTGTTTGGAGATGATGATCAAGTGCAGACAGATGTGGGAGGTCTGTTGATAGTAACGTCATGTGGCACTTCAACAACTCCTATTGAGGGTACATCGAATGCATCTCATGCTGTGACACCAGTAACGCATGCGACGTTAGATCCTTTGATGCACACTTCAACACTTAATGGGCCACGGGGTATTTCTCCAAGTGTCATTGAAACACCACTGGCCGAAAGCTACACACATGTGAGTGAGCATTATTTCTATAGCAACGTAATCATTTTTTCCATTGTGGCTTGGTGCATGAATGATGGTATTTGGTTATAATATGTAGGAACGACTGATTGTGACAGTTAGTTATTAGTTGTATTTGCAATGTGATAATTGAACATGTGGTGATTCTTGTTGCAGGGGGAATTTGTTCCGGATGTGTTTGTTCCGAAAGAGGGCATGAGATTTGATGATTTGGATGATGAGTATGAGTTTTATTGCAATTACGCAAAACTGGCGGGTTTTGATGTGAGGAAAAATAGGAAGAGAACACAAGTCTTGTGGTATGTGTGCAACAAGGAAGGATTTTGGGAAAGCAAATGTGTTGATAAACAGACAGAAAAGGGTTCAATGTGAGTAGGGTATAAATCTGAAGTAAAGGTCAAGTTGGATACTAAAGGAAACTATTGGTACTATGATATAGTGACATTGCTTCCAAAGCACAAGCTGCACCCAGAATCATGGATGGTCTGCTTTGTGCGATCGCACAAGAATATGGAGGATGGTATAAAAAATCTAATGAATGTGATGACACATGCTGGTGTGCAATATCAGGCATAGATGAATGTAATGTCGGAGTTGCATGGAGGTAGAGACAACTAGCAGTTCACTAAAAGAGATGTGAAAAATAGGTAACACATATGCATACATACTGTGTATTTTTTTGGTGTAAACAGACTGTGTTACAATATATATTATTATATTGTAACAATATGTGTGCGATACTGTTGTAATTTCAGGAAGGCCCTTTTCCTTCATCAAGAATGAGAGGAGGATATTCCGAAGCTGTTGGAGTTCTTTCAAAATTGCAAACAGGCAAATGAATACTTTTACTGGGATGCATAGACTGATACGGATATGGGAAGGATAAAGAACATATTCTGGAGCCATGCAAGCCAGCGTGCAGAATGCCGTGAGTTTGGTGATGTGATTATTGTTGAC
>VSTD030000478.1:0-15833 GCA_008808055.3 Sporobolus alterniflorus | reverse complement strand
AACCAGATGTACCATGCTCGGGGTGCCACTTTAATTCGTATAAGGCCTTGTGCAGGCGGTAGACCAAGTCAGGGTGAGTTGGATCCGTGAACCCTGTGGGCTGACTACAGAAAATAGTCTCACTGAGGGTGCCGTGGAGGAAGGCGTTCTTCACATTGAGCTATTGAACTTGTCAGTTTTGGGAGACAGCAAGAGCGAGCACCATGCGAATGGTGGCCGATTTCAAAACCAGGTTGAAAGTCTTTTCGCAGCCATCTCCGGACCCCGAAGGACCCAACGAACCTTGTAGCAATCAAAGGACCCGTCGGCACGAAGCTTGTGCGTGAAAACCCACTTGCCGGTGACGACATTGTAGCCACAGGGTTGGGAGACAAGCTCCCATGTCCCATTGCTTATCAGGGCCTCGTACTCATCCTCCATAGCCACACGTCAATTGGGGTGGGCAAGTGTAGCATGCACAAAGGTCGGGATCGGGGACAGTATCAATGGAGACATTGAGGCAGCGAGGACCAGGAGATCACAAAGCACCTGAAAACCCACCTTGGCCCTAGTGACCATTCAGTGAGGATTCACCAGAGGTGTCACAGGTACAGCCTTAGCAGATCATCGATTAGGTGTCATCGAAGCATGGCCCATGGGCGCAGATGGCGCAGGCTACTGAGGTCGCTTGGTGTAGACAATCAGAGATGACGGCCACTCACGTGGTGGTGGAACATCCATGGCCGCAGGAGGTGCAGTAGCCGCGCGTGGCACAGCAGGAGACTCCGAAGCCACGCATGGCGCAATAGGTGTCGGTGTGGCCACGCGTGGCACAGCAGGTGTCGTCGAGGCTGCACGGTGCACAAATCCAAGAGCAGCCACAAGTGGCTCAAAGCCAGGGGGAACCACTGGGGCGGGCTGGCTGGCAGGCCGTCGTGGTGGTAGAACCTACAGGGAGAGTCGGGTCCTGATGGTGGAAACCACGGAACCAGACTCCAAAAGAAAATCTAGGTCAGTTAGATTGGACGAGGTAGCGAGTGGGAATTTGTCCTCATCAAAAACCACATATAGAGAGATGATCAAGCGGTTTGTGGAGAGATCAAGGCAATGATAGCCTTTGTGGTCAGAGGAGCAGCTAAGGAAGACACACCGGGTGGACTGAGGGGCAAGTTTGTGGGGTGTGGTGGTGACATTGTTAGGGTAACACACACAGTCCAAGATGCGCAGATGCTTGTATGACGGAGCAGAGCCGAAGAAGGCGAGGTGCGAATAGGCAGCCCGAATCATCTTCGACAGAAGATGGTTCAATAGATATGTGGCAGTGTGAAGCCCTTCAGCCCAATAACGCCCCGGAAGGGAAGCCTAGATAAGCAACGTGCAGATGACATTGTTAATGGAGCGAATGATGTGTTCGACTTTACCATTCTAAGAGGACATGTAAGTACACGACATCTTGAGCTGTGTCTCTTTGGACAAAAGAAAGGTCTGGGTGGAAAAGTTGTCAAACTCATGCCCATTGTCGCACTGGATGGCCTTGACGGTGCTACCGAACAGAGTAGCAACATACGCAAAGAAGTTGGACAATGTAGTGAAGATGCCAAATTTAAGTTTAAGTGGAAAAGTCCAAAAATAAAGAGTAAAATCATAAAGAATGACCAAATAATACTTAGAACCTGACATACTAACAACCGGAGATGTCCAAAGCACAAGATGAATTAAATCAAAAGCCTTAGCCGCACGATTTGATGAACTAGAAAAAGCAACCTGATGTATTTTCCCAACTGGCAGGCATGACGCAAATCATGTTTATTGCTGGTATAATTAATGAAAGATGACCTAGACAAGCTAGATAAGGCGGCAGGGCCAGGATGACAAAGATGACAGTGTCAGGTGGCTGGAGCCACAGTAGTAAGAGCAGTCACAGTGCCGAAGGAAGGAGTGATGGATCTGAGAAGATGCATCGTGTACAACGGGCCGATGCTATTCAACTTGATGATCACGTTTTGGGTTGTAAGATCCTTCACAGACAAATCAAATGGGTCAAATTCTGTAAAGTACCAATTATCAGTGGTAAAGCAACGAACACAAAGAAGACTTTGAACAATGTTAGGAGCTAACAAAATATTGTTAAGGTAAAATGGCCCGGGAAGGACCGAGTCACCTACTGAGGTGATTGGGAGAGAAGAGTCATTACCTACAACGATAGCTAAAGGACTGGACGAGTTTAAAGGTCTAGGTTTGGAAATATTACCAGCTGAAGGAGTGGTATGGTGCGAAGTGCCAGAATCAGGTACCCAGTCCTGGACCGAGGTAGGAGGTGGTTGGAGCGACATGGTGTTGAAAGAGTTCGTGAGCGACTGCTGCTCCTAGCCCGCGCCATTCTAGGATGTCTAGCTTGAAGAAGGAACAGGTGCGGCCTGCTGGTATAGTGGCTGCTAGTGCTATCCGAGCATGAATCATGGGGGTGTGTAGTGACCTGGCGTGGCCAGGAAGGCCTGCAGGCACTGCTATCCCGTAGGTACCAGGCCGAGGTACATGGTGATATGCTCCTGCCACTGGTTGATGTACGTTAGCCATGGAGAAGTGGCCCTGCCGTCAGTGTTGGTGGATCCAGTGGAGGCCGCGGTGGTGTTGCTAGAGTTACCACCACGACCGCCACCGCTGCTACTGTTCTTGCCGTCGTTGCCACCGTCGTTGTGGTGATTGTTGTTCATGTTCTGGTTGTTGTTGCTGTTGGGCGGTCGGGATGGCGCAGAAGGCTGCGGCTTAGGAGCCGGAGACGCAGTGCTATCGTAGAGCGTTGTAGGAGTAGCGCACGACCCAGCGTGTCCAAGTGCATCTCCTCTAGAAGGAGGTCATTACGAACTTTAAGAAAGTTCAGGAACGCCGAGGAGCACTGGATGATGGCCTCGAGGTGCTCGAAGCGCTGGTTGAGGCCGCGAAGAATGTTGAGGATGAGGTTTCGGTCATTGACGGGCGACCCCAGGTCAGTGAGGGCATCAACCATGCCCTTGAACTTACGGCAATACTCAGTCATAGAGAGGTCACCCTGTACAAAGTTGCAGAAGGCAGCATGAAGGTGAAGAGTACGTGTCACATGATTACCGAGGAACTTGTTCTCTAGAGCGAGCCACTGGTGGCGTGCGGGACGGCCATGCTCCTGAACGACCTCCTGAAGATCGACAGTGATCGTGTTGGTGAGCCAGTAGAGGACAACAACATCCATCCTTGTCCACGCAGGATTGTCGGTGAAGGCATCGTCGGAGAGGACATGGTCGGCGAGGGAGTACTGTGTCAGGGCCATCAACATTAGGTCACGCCAGATGGCGTAGTTGGAGGACGTAATGTCCAGCACGATGTTCACCAATTGGTGAACATTTGGTATTGTCGTTGCCTTAATGTGGAGGTTGGTGACGAGTGCTGAATCGTAGGCGGCACCATCGACCATGTTGGACATAGTCGAGGACGAGGAAGAAGATGTTAGTAGCCCCTTGGCAGCGACCTGTTCTTTCTCCAAGGCAGGTGAGCGGCCTGCACAGGACGACGTGCAGCGGCAG
This sequence comes from Sporobolus alterniflorus, assembly GCA_008808055.3. Taxonomy (NCBI): domain Eukaryota; kingdom Viridiplantae; phylum Streptophyta; class Magnoliopsida; order Poales; family Poaceae; genus Sporobolus; species Sporobolus alterniflorus. The sequence goes on along the minus strand of VSTD030000478.1, from coordinate 12,297 downwards.
CCTTGGCTTCAGCGACGTAGGCGTCCTTGACAAGAGTGTCGAGCCACTACCGAAGGGTCTCGGTCTCCGGGCCTGAAGGCATGGCAGAGAGGAAGCGGCGGCATCCACAGAGGGGTGTGGCAGCTAGGGTTTGCGTGCACTCTCTCTCTCTCTCTCTCTTTGGAGTATGGCCAAGGGCGGTGTCCAGGAGAGGGTGGTGGCGGTGGCAGCCCTGAAGGGGGCGGTGGCCAGAGGAGGTGGGGCGGTGGCCTGGTAGGGCATCGGCTAGAGGGGTGCGGCAGCCCTAGGGTTAGCGAAAGTGAAAAAAGGTTAGGCTCTGATACCATGCTAGACAACTCCCTCTAGCCAATACAACCATAAAACGTAAATGATATGAAAGGGGTGAGGGGGCCTCTTATATTATAGTCTAACATTCTCCCTCCTGCGTGCGAGCCTCGGCCATTCGCTCAGACCATATGCGTACTCAGCGAACAGCAAGGTATGTGGGAATAATTACGCGCAGTGGAAGAAAATGTGTGGCTGGGGGCAATTGAACCCAAGACATCGGCTCTTGTACCATGCTAGACGACTCCTCTGCCAATCAACCATAAAGCTCAGATGATATGGAAGGGAAGAGTATGTCTCTTATGCTATAGTCCAACAGAGAGGACATCAGGTAAATAGTTATGGGAGTCGCTGCACTTTTGAAGAAAAAAATGCTATAATTTTCTGTTCAAAGAAGCTCTAAAATCATATTAATAAATCTTATACTCCATGAATGTTTTGAAATCAGTGACAATGTAGTATACTGTATAAGAGCATCTCCAACAAAAATACTAAACAAGATATTGTCTTGAAATATATGGCTTTAAGCCCATAAAACACCATCCAACAATAGCCCTATTTTACAAAAAGAATTGTCAAATGATTATAGGACTCAACCTCTAGAATACTAAATATACTGCCTCATTTATTAGGCCCTATTCTCATTTTTCACATCATATTGTCAACATTTTATTTTCTAATAATATGATTTCTTTCCTAATAACGTGATTTACGGTCTGACTCAATACGTAGGAAATTCAAATAGGAGATCTAGATCAGACATGAACCTTTCTACGTGCATCTCCCTTTACGGTAAAGGGAGGCGTGCATATGAGGGCACGTCTCAGATTACATGTAAAAGAAGATGTGCGTCTTAGATTACATATAAAAGGAGACGCATAAGAGGGCGTGTCTCCTTTTTATGGTAAAGCATGATGCACATTCACATGCGTGTCTCTATTTTCGGGTAAAGCGAGACGTGTGAGCAAAGGCTCGTCTCCTTCGCAAGAGACCGGACCTGAAAAATGAATCAAATCTGCTTTGGAATTGGCTGGAGTCCGATCGCATACCACATTTCATGTCGTCTCCGTCTCCCAAGGGCCACGACGCCCTCTACCTCCCTCCTCCCTATGAGCTCCCTCCTACCTAGGAAGATGGCCGCCTCGGGAGCTCCTCAGATCCACCGCACAAGAGGCCGCCACACGAGTGGATTGAGCTCCATGGCCACCACCGTCGCTAGGGCTCATGGCCTCAGATCCACCACACGGGAGGCCGCCGCCGTCAGGGCCCATGCCCTCTATCTCCCTCTTCCCACGACCGTCGCAACACCACTAACGGCTCGTGGATCTGATGCGGAGCCACCCCAATCATCAGAGCCCATGGCCAGATCTGCGTGGGTGAAGGTCTCAGATCCACCACCGCCTCTTCTGCTCAGGTAACCCCTCCCTCCTGTCTTCTTGCTTGTGTCGTCCGGCGGCTTCTTCCTTATTCATGCGTGTAGGGGTTGGTGGCGTGAGCATGGCCGGCGGCGGGAGGTGGCCGGAGGCGCTCAGGGTTGGCGGCGCGAGGACGGCCGACGACCGTGGTGACGCGAGGGCTGCAGGGGCTGGAGGTGCGAGGGCCGCCAGTGGCGGCTGTGCAGCCCTGGCGCCGTCGACGACGCCGTGAGCTGATTTTTTTTGTTCTCCGGTAGCCAAATCGGAGACACGTCTTTGTTCTCGTCTCCAATTACATTTTAATGCGAGACGCGACAACGGAGACGCCCCCATTGCACGTCTCCTTTTTTTAGTTGCGGCGCGTCTTCGTTGAGGCTTTCTTATGTAGTGACTCTTAGAGAGAACATTTTTCTTTAGGGTTCAAACTCAACAAACTAGACCGGTAGCTACATTAAATTATAGGAACCAAATATATTACTACTTGTTGGAGATATGCTATAATGAAACAAAAAAAAGCTGACCCAAGATTGAGCAAAAATTCACTTTACAGTGCAACTTCAATTAAAGATGGTAAATAGTCGGGTAGCTACTTCACCATCAAATAACATGCTATAAAGACTACTAGTCGAAACAGAATCTCTCTCCAATTTTTTCAAAGAAAGTGAGAGCCCTTTCCAGGAGCAAGTGCCACCTTGTCGACCATTCTTGTTTAACCTAGAAGATCGTGCACTCCTCACTAATCACCAAATTAAAATTTGGCACATTATGCATCCGGCCCCTACTTTCAAGCTTTCAGCCGAGTAAAATCAAGAAATAAAAAGTGAAAATGGTAATAAGAGCATAAAGAGTAACATTTGGTCGTTGACGCACATGTGCATAACATAGAGTAGTAAACTTCGACGATGTACACGCGCTATATATATAGGCATATAAACACACATGCAATGTACGCTTCTAATTAATTAGGTATTTCATGTTGTAGGAAAGGTGTCACACGAAATCAACATATCCAATACTTATATTTGAAAAATCAATAAGCAAGCTTTTTTAATGAGGAAAAAATAAGGAAGCTTTTATCTGATTTATCCAAAGACGCAGAAATGAAATGAGCTGCTGTGTACTCATGTGGACTTTTCTGCACGAGTGAGTCCATGACAGGGCAGTACTGGCGGCCATGTAACTCTCGAAGAAAAACAAAGTTGCGGTGATGCGCATCCATCCTTCCAGGGTCCGGCCGGGAAGGCATCACCTACCCGGCCGGCAAGCCCCACAGGCGTTTTGGGCGCGCGTACGTTTGATATCTATATATATTACTCCTAGGTCTCTCGAGACACGCACCCCGGTCTACTTAACACCCACCCATATGAGTGCCTTGCATTGTGGTCCTCCCTCTCCTGATCCAGTTCCTCCTGTGTGCTCGCACATCCATAACACACCACAACACACCGACCCCGTTTCCTCCCCGATTCCCCTTCTCTCTCCTCTCGGCCTCGCACTTGGCAAGGAGAGACAGAGAGCTGAGCAGGCAAAGCACATGGAGCAATACGACGAGCAGCACAACCAGCTGTTCCCTTACTCCTTCGTGGACATGGACTCCTCCCTCCTGGCGTCTCATGGTACGTACCCGCGCCGTTTGTGCATCATCTCTAGCACTAGCAGGCTGCTTGTGCTTGTGCTTGTTCTCTTCTCTACGCGTGCAAATAGTAGTTCCGGTGTCAGGACGTGCATGTGACCGGTGGTTCTCTTGTGCGATGCAGCCACGGCGCATGCGGACGAGAGACCGAGAACGCGGCGCAGGAGGCGGCGGGCTGCGCGGTGCAGCGCCGCCGACGGCGGCGGCGAGGTCGACGCGGGGAATCCCAAGAAGCGGCGGCTGAGCGACGAGCAGGTGGGGATGCTGGAGCTGAGTTTCCGGGAGGAGCGAAAGCTGGAAACCGGCCGGAAGGTGCACCTGGCCGCCGAGCTCGGGCTCGATCCCAAGCAGGTCGCCGTCTGGTTCCAGAACCGCCGCGCCCGTCACAAGGGCAAGCTGCTCGAGGAGGAGTTCACCAAACTCAAGCAGTCGCACGACGCCGCCATCCTCCACAAATGCCACCTCGAGAACGAGGTACGAACCCCAAACGCGCATTCATTCGTGTCACTATTGTGTTCGAGTTCATGTGAACTGATTGAGGTGCTGGACTGCCGGTGATTTGGATTACGTTTGGTGTTGACCATTTCTTGGCACGCACATATGGCAGGTCCTGAGGCTGAAAGAGAGGCTGGTGGTCGCGGAGGAGGAGCTGACGCGGCTCAAATCCGCCGGGACCCATGCGGTCTCCGGCGACGGCGGGGACGCCATGGGCCGCGTTGTCTGCAGCGGGAGCCCAAGCTCGTCGTTCTCCACGGGGTTCTGCCACCAGCAGCCAGGCGTCGGCGGCGTCGATCGCCTGGGGGACGACGACCTGATCTATGTTCCAGATGTGGCCGACTACGGCTACGCTGATAACAGCCTGATCGAGTGGTTTAGTCTGTATGGACTGGTGTGAGCGATGTGCATGTCAGATTCTAGCTAAGCTAGTCATTATAGCGTAATTGCTTTTTCTGATGTCTAAGTGTGTACGTGTTTCATTATGTACATAAATCATGTTGTTGTTAGTGGCGAAATACAGCCAGAACTAGCTGGTATTTGAACTTCAGATGTGGATATTGTGGTTTGGCAGATATCTTGACTGTCTTATTCTTCTGAGATGGGCTTATATGCGCCGAGATGAGCAAGATCGAGGCGCGCAGTGTGTCTATGCTGCTACTCGAGAATCATCGTAGAAAGATGGAGGTACTACATTTCAGAACTCACGATTCAAATACACATAATTTCACATTTAGATTGAACGGTATATATCCACACAAAAGTATGAAATGAAAGAAGGTAAATTCAAACGGTAACTCTTAAAGGTTGTTGTGCTTGATTCATGATATAGGAAGGTCCTCACACCGTAAACACAAGACGTTAATGAAAAAGATGCATATTTATTCAAAGCGTTGCTCCCACAACAGCGTTGCTCTTCCTTATGAAAGTGCACTAAACTAATTAAACCATTGATAGAGTACATCTCATTCACTTTCAACCACTTGTTAAAGTCTTAAAGAATAAACAGACTAGAGTAGAGAATGTTTGCAGTGTCCTATTATCATGGTAAAATGAATCAGTGTCGGCATGTCTACTTCTAAAAAAAAATTTCTAGTTCTAAAAATCAGTGTCGGCATGATGGGAGTGCGCTACAGTCAGTTTTTTTAAACTACGCTTTCACAATGTTTAAGCCATTGTTTTTAACAAAACTATGCTATATATATGATGAGATGTTTAAGCCATTCTTTTGACCAAAATGAACATCGGTAATGTTAGAAGGGAATAAAATTGACTAGCTAGATGATGAGATACACATTATCTTCATTTCAAGGGGTGAAATTAAATTGTCCACGACAGCTAAAAGATCCTAAAAACTCACCCACTAGAGAGGGGGGGGGGGGAGCTACCTCTTATTCTTGTGTGCCCAACATTTTTCTAAACGAGCCTTAGCACACTTGTCTGCCCAACTGAAGATATGACACTGGTATAGACTAATGAGAAGCCATATAAGCACCATATTACCCAATTTATTGATTTTGCAAATTTTGTGAAGGAATAGGATTATCATGCGTGCTCTGTGCCAAGTGTGGTTGTTTCATCAATATACTTATGTTTTAGAACTTATTCCTAGTTCACTTTATCCCCACCAGTATCAAAATGGATGATGAGTTCACTTTCTTAATGTCAGTTCATGCTTTTTGTTCCTCCTTAAAAATGTGCTTTATTAAGTATGGTCGTTTATGCTGATTTTAGTATTGGTTTTTTATAGTTATTTATAACTTGTAGTATATCACTTCATATAATGTTAAAATGGACTCATGTGCTGTTCTCATCATGTGGTTGCAGTATGAAAATAATTAATCATCTATAGTTATATAAGTATGACTCATTACAAGTCATTTAATATAATTCTCTTGATATGCAAGATCGATGTTCACATCATCCACCAATTATTAATTGCCACATCATCAACCAAATGCCAAATCACCACTATATCATGCCACGTAATTTTGCATAGTACAAATTTTTTAAAATGATTAATCTCACTCATATGATATCCATTTTAAATTCTGTTTTCACCGTTGTGTTTTATGTGAGGAAACGAATTGGTCCATGACCCAATTCGTACGTCCCATTCTTGTTGAAAATATAAACATATGCAAATATCGAACAAATTAAATTGATATACAATTTTTTCAAAACATATATAAGCGGTATCTAGTTATGTTTTTAATTTTGGTGTTGTTTTCTTTGTGCACCTCTGATCTGCATTTATTTTGAGCTAAAAAGATTCATCATTATTCTATAATTTTAAATTTTATTATACAATTCCACAGCACAGCGCGGGGTTATCAACTAGTTATATTGGATTCAATGTAATGTAAGCATCCAAGAGAATCCTAACTTAAACCATTAATCGTAATAACAATGAAATGAAAGAAACATTTTTCTAAGTTATGTTATTCTGTGTTTTGGAGAGGGGTTAGTGGGTTTTTATCAGAGTTAGTTGTTGCCAATAATTTAGGAAAATTCAGTGGAAATTAATACATAATGTCCTCTAAGATCTTGCTATACTAGTACATAAGTCTCCAATCATGTTATTATTAGTGGTGAAATATCGCTTGTGATGTTTTAATACATTAAGATGATTATTGTCAAATAATTAAAATCATTTGTCAATGCAAAAAATGTCTCCCTATGTTACATTTGTACAAAAAATTACACTTTCTGTATCACACCGATGGCACTGATAGATGTATGTTAGAGTGTGTGATATTATGTATATGCAAGATCATGATGTAACTCATTATATCTTTTTTTTTAGTTTTATGCCTAAAAATTCAAAGTAGACAATATTATATTTATAGCAGAATTTATATATTCCACTATAATTCAACTAATGAGATGGAGAATTTGGTTATGACAAATTCAGAATGTTTGAAATTATTTTTTCACATGATTAATTTATATCAAACAATCTATATGTCCCTATCTATTGGGAGGTTTGAAATTAGAATACCCAAATCTGGTGTTTGAAACTGAAGTATTCAAATGATCATTTTATCACGAATTTCATCAAAACGAGCATTTTACCTCATGATAGACGGAGACAACTTTTTTTTTTGAAAATAAGACACGAGTGCTGTCATTTATTAAGATAGAAGAAAGAACAGATACAACCTAAGGTTACAACAAACTAACCTGACAAGACTGTCAGGCCTGAGCCGTAGACATCACCACACTCAGGAAGAAAGAACAAAACTAAGAAAGAAACAACGGTAACGGAAACTAAACAAACTCATAGATAGACATGTACCTTACTGATAAAGCAACCTACAAGAAGTTAACAATAACTAGAGAGGGATCCCCAATGTCTCCAAGAGTATAGTCACCTCCATGAAGTCACGCAACTATTGATCTTTCTTAACAATGATCCACTTCTTTGTCAACATATCCCAAATCACTTTGAAACCCAGATTCCTAGGTTTGAATTTAAACTTCTTTTGTCGAAGATGGCTCTGATTGCCCTTCGGTTGTAGAACAATTGCATTGTTGTTCGAAGTGGATTCATTACAACTAGAGGGGGACAACAGAGGTACCAATGATAACTTGAAGGTGCTCAAAGCTTTGATCAACTCATGCCTGACCAATTGCTCCTATTCACTTCTAAACATTATCGGTGTCTGAATATCTGTGAAAGAATGGGAGAGGTTGTCCAAACATGGTGACATAGCGATCGATGGTGGGTTGGCCAGTTGCACCACCATGCCAACTACTTTCTTCTTGCAACTACGAATTGACATCTCAATCGTTGCTCCCATTGTTGCCTCTTCAACCATGGGATCCTAAGAGCGTTGAAAGAGGCTCACCAAAGCTATTGGGAATGTGAGGTCAGGCTTGGGAAAGCCACTAGCGGCAGAGAGCGCCGATGTTAGAGCACCGGAAGTGTCTCCAACTCCATGAGACGTCAGGGTGCTACGCATTGCCTGCATGGCAGGACGAGCACCTAAACCATCATGCATGTCCTTGATGAAACACCAACCATCGACATTAGAACATGCCTCAGGGTCACCCACAAAATGAAGAGCATGAGATTTCCGAGGACGCTTGCAATCTCGTAGGTGATGCCGAAGTCCATGACAGTTGAAGCAACGGGTGGGGAGATGATAGTCCGCCCTCCTGTGAGAGAAAGATAGACAATTGAGACACTTGCCTGCCACAGCGGCAAGGTAAAGGGGGGAGTGTGGCTTTGGTGCCTCCGACGGCACACGATAGCGCATGCAGCATTGACGCGGCCTAAAAACTTGCCATCCTTCTTCAGAACCAACTGCAGACTTCAGGGTTGGTGGTGGAGGCGACGCCGGACCATGGTGCTTCATCCTTTGCTAATACCTCACACTACTACAAAAACAATTTATAGTGTCGGCTGGTAACTCATCTTTGGTGCCAGTCATAGCATCTGATACCCTTTGTATGATATAAAAATCGCTATTTATAGTGCCGACTGATGTCGACCGATACCAAAAATAAATTATTGGTAACGACTGTCCTAACACAACCGACACCAAAGATCGTCTACACGGGGTGGGAGAAGCTATCTTTGATGTCGGCTAACTTAAGCCAGCCGACACCAAAGTCGTTTGCGCGGGGTGAGGGAAGCTATCTTTGGTGTCGGCTAACTAAAGCCAGAGATACAGATTACAACTCATTTTGAATATTTCAAATTCAAATTCACACAAGTATTAGATTCACATAATAATATTCAGATATATACATTCAAATAATAGCCAAATATACTTTACAATTTTTGAATTCATTGTATGTGCACACTTTCATATGGTTGAAAACTCAAAAGTACATCAAATGTTTATAAAGCAAATCTTTCATAACGACAAAGTTGAGGGAATTGTGCTAACGTCCCGGTCTTATCGAAGAATGCGCCATCTACATGAAAGATCTCACGGCACAAGAATGTGCAAATGTCCGCTATAACATTGTCCACTCCACCTCTTTGCATGTCACGTTCAAATGGATAATCTCATTCCTCCCTATATTTAAGATACTGATGCAATAAAAAGAATTAAGTAAGCAATAAAAAATGGTGAAAGAAAATATAGATACATAAAACAATAATGACTTATATCTTCATGATTAACTTTATACGCTCCACATATCTTAAGGTGCTCGCACACGTAATACCTGCAATGGAGTGAACCCAAGGGTTGCTTGGAACACTTGAAGCCGAATTTGATTGACAAGCATTTCCTGTTCGACGGTTATTGACCATTGTTGAGCTCTTGAATGTAGTACATCCAGACACTGTTTCCAAATCCAACCATGTAGTCAATATATATACATAATTTGCTATTACTTGAATAACATAATTTGCTAGTTAAACTTACTTTTGTAAAATTTTAATGAAATCTTTGAATTGATCCTCAGGTGTGTTCAAGGAATCGAAGCATACCACTGTACCAGCACTTGGAGTCATGAACCAAACAACATAATGTTGACTGCATTTACGATCACAGTTATTTTATTAAGTTCACGATAAGCAGTTATATTTTAATGCAAAACTAAAAGTGCATGTGAAACTTACTTAAAAGTATTGGATGAGGAGGGTTTTCTTGCCTCCTTCCATGAAAGCATGAGTTGCCTTAGCAATGTACAATGCTACCCGCGACAATACCTCCGTCCTCATATGAGAAACTTCTTTATTGAATGCCGTCATTGTCATCTCCTTGTACATCTCTGATTCCTTCTTCAAGGTGACATTGTGGCTTGTCTTACTAACACATGTTGGGTCAAGGATCCCGATAGTGCTCCTGCCGTCCAATTTCACAGAGTCCATGAATTGCATCCTACGTAACAAGATATCATACCAAGAAAATGTATTAGGACAAAAAAATAAGTGATGTATTTAGGAAGTTAAAAGAGTTAGAATTAACTTACAAGCAGAAGACGGCTAAGAGATTCATGTCGAGCCACTTTTGGTGGAACATGAACCACAAGTCTTCAAAATCAATCGATCCAATTCTAGCTCCACTATAGAAGGCGTTTCCCGGGATTTCAAATGTGATGTTCGTAACACCCAATGAACTCACCATCATATACCAGTTATGGAGTCGCTTGAGTGGAAAAGGTCTTATGGAAAGTTGTGCGATCGTAAAGAATGGCTTACCAAACATAAACTTTTTAATAACATGTTCCTTCATGAAGATGAGATCATGTTGTCACACTAATAGTTTTTCTCGATTATACACTTCACCATCTTCTTCGTATGACTCAATTTCACATGCCCTCATATAAGTATCTGCATGTCGTGCTGGTGCAGACATTGCAGAGCTAGTTCCCGATAGACTCTTCAAATTTCTCATTGCCACAAATAACTGGTCCGTTGGATCTGAATGAGCTTTGTTTTGTACATGCCTTGGTCCTTGTGAATTGTGTCATGAGGAGACGAGGAGGATGGGGGCATACCTTGTACAAGTGAAGCTTCCTTGTCCTTTGGGGCTTCTATCTCAGTGGGGGCTATTTGTTGCTGAGGACATGGTAATTGCTGAGCTTCTTGTTGACCAGGAGGAGTTGGCAGTTGCTGAGCTTCTTGTTGACGAGGAGTTGGCAGTTGCTGAGCTTCTTGTTGACCAGGAGGAGTTGGTAGTTGCTGCGCTTCTTGTTGACTAGGAGTAGTGACAAGTGCATGGGCCATAGGTGACGAGGTCGGTGTTTGACTTAACTGTACACGCTGCGTATGTGGGGATATTGGGCCATCTAAGAAAATTTCATGCCGGTTCCACAATATGAACTGATTAACAGCTTGCCCAAACTCCTTGACTCCCTCAGGCATGACATGGTCCAATGGATAATCAATATATCCCATGTCAGCAATCTCTCAAACCAAAACCATAGCATATTCTACCAGGATGGGATTATTGTGTAAAACACGTCCCAGCATCCCCACACCAGTCGGAACCTCTTTTGTTTTGTTTTCCACTCTACCGAGGGGAATGTGAAGGCGACAGGGCGTATCAACCGTGATATCATCCACAGGATACCATGTGCCTAAGCCTGTTGTGGAGCCCATGCTACTTAGGTTGGCGGCCTGTGGTGCTAGGAGATGGAGCGGTCGTGAACCATGTTCTTGGCTAAGATTTTGTATGAACGCCATAAACCTATTCATGAAGAGCGTGTTGACCTTCTCAAGTGTTTTCTTGTACCTATCACACTTCTTGTAGCTGGTAGAGTCTTTTAGAAACCATGTTTCCACGGCATCTGAGAACCAATAGTGCAGATGAGTCCTGTGTATTCAGGGTTACCGAGATCTTCCTTAAGTTGGTCATTTTCCCTATCGGACTAAAAGAGATCTAGTCTTTGTTTTACAGCAACTTGTAATGCCTTTTATTGAACTTCGCCAACTTCTTTCTTCTTGTAGACAAGTGTGCCATCTTCAGTCAAGTTCGATCGAGCCAGTATCCAGTGCTGGGTTCTTTCTACAACGTCTTCTAGCGGATTAGGTTTGCTGGTAGTGACAATTTCTTCTAGTTTTTTCTTCCATTCTCCAACTTTACTGATATATCTGCTTGATCCCAAGTGATGGGGATAGATATTCTTCTTTGAAATCTTAGCAAATTTACCACTGGTGGCTAGGGCTTCAGGCTCGGTCTTCTGCTGAACAAATTCTTCCCACTGAGCCTATGTAATTTTACCCATGTATTTTAGGACCAATTCCTTCTTCACGTATTTCCTATTCATGTTTGACTTCCATCTACGAAACAATCATCCCATACTAATCAATGTTGCATGCTTCACAAATTCTTCATCTATGCCATCTAGATACTTGATCTTCTCCATTATATTCTTCCAAAGTTGTTTCTTTATGGCCTCAGGCACGAGCCACCAATCTTGAATGGTGATAGAGACATTGTCTCTAACTTGAAACTCGTAAGCACGTTTGAACGCTTTTCTTGCATCAGATGGTTCCATTGGAAGGCCATTAAAATCAAGCGTTGTCACATAAGTTATTCTGAATGGCATCTTATTGCAACATCGTTCCCCCTGTTTTTGCTTTAGGGAGGCACCCTGAGATTGAGACACAGATGGCCTGGATTTTTCAGGCCGGGGGAGGGGGAGTGTGGGTGCGAGGTCACCTCTTCTTCACGATTAAGAACCTAAAATAGAATAAAGAGATTTAATTTACCACATGCAACAATTTTGTAAACAAAAGGACTACGACACTCGAGGATTACCATACATCTTGCTGCTCAGGAATATAGTCAGGGTCAAGGTCATCTAAACCTTTCCAAACCCTCTTCTTCGATAATAAGTGAGTGAATTCGTCCTCGGGGCTTTCATATGATCCTGAGGAAGGATCTGAGCCACCAGACTGCATATTCATCATTATGGCTTCCTCCTCTTCTTCAACCGTAGTGTGTCCTTGAGCCGCCTTCT
>VSTD030000477.1:0-15853 GCA_008808055.3 Sporobolus alterniflorus | reverse complement strand
TCTATTTTTGATAAGTGTAGCCGATATTATAAATAAGAAATAATTTTTTATATCAGCTCATAAAGTGGGCCGCTATCAAATATCTATTTTTGATAGCGGCTGCCTACATCAGCCGATACAACTAACCGTCTGAAATTTCGAACCCACCACGTGGATGGTGAAAAAAATCCCTCACCCTTATCATCATGCGGGCACGGCTTTATCCCCACACGCGGACGCGCCCCGCCCTTATCCTCTCTCGCTCTCTCTCCCTCTCTCTTTCACAGGTCCACGCGGACGTGGTTCTCGGAGGCCAGTGTGGAGCACGAGGTTGGTGTGGCCCTCGACGGCGTTGTGGAGGGGTGGGTCACCGTCGAGCGCAAGGTGGCCCTTCCTCCACCACCACGGCGAGCGGCGCGCGGGATCTGGCTCCTCCACCAAGGTGGTGATCTGCTTCTTCGTCGCGGATGTCTCATCTCATCTTCGCCAAGCTGGCCCATCTCATCTCCTTCGTCATCTGCTCGGGTGCCGCCCTCTGGGCCACCTTCATCGACGACATCATCATGTTCAAGTAAGCTCTCCCTGCTCAGGCGCCGCCCTCTCTCTCTCCCACCACTCATTTCCGTCCTCGTCCACGTGAGGTGCCGCGTGTCATGGCACGCTGACGGCGGCGCGCTCCTCGAGCTCACAGAGGACATCAAGATCTGGAAGGCCATGTCGGAGTACGCGACTGCTCCGGTCTCAAGCGGCGGCAACGGTAGCTCCGGTCTCAAGCGAGACGGAGGTGGTGCTCGGCGGCGGCAAGGAGTACACGGTGGTTGAGGTGATGAGGCCCCCACTGCTCGAGGCAGTCAAGGCGCTCCCACTGCTTCCGTCGCCGAGGAGGCCCCACTGCTCCAACTGTGCGGTGGTCGAGGCGCTCCCACTGCTCAACGGAGGCCCGCGCGGCGGCCCGAGGAGATCCAGCAACAGCGTTCGACCACGTCTACCTCGACGGACGTCAGCGAGCAGGACCTGGGCCCAACGTGCCCAGATTTGGGCTCCAATTTTTTTTATTTAAAAAATGATTTTGGATGTCGGCTGGGAACAACCGATACAAAAAATGATCTATTTTTATATCCTAAGAATAGTATCGGCTGATTTGACTGATATGAAAAATGACTTTACAGCCGATAGTCCAAAGCATTTTTGTAGTAGTGGTACTCTCCATGCTGTGAACCTTTACACTTTACACAGTTCCCAAATATAATATCCATTTTATAGATCAAGCTTTGCAATAGGTGTGCATCATCAAATGTTGAGGAGGCACTACGTTTTGTATTCCATAACCCATAAAGAAAATACCTTCTTTTTTTCTTTTGCCCCCAATGCAGTTGCCAGCTTGTTCTGTTAACAAGAGACCAAAATTTCCAGACGATGGATGAAGGTGATGAAGAAGCAGCCTGTGGATGGACTGGACATGGATCACCGTTATCATGTGACCACCACCGCATTCATTAGCTTGGATCAAAGCCGGGCAGATCCTGTGACCTGTCACTACAGTAACATGAAACATACCAGGAAAGGAAACGAAGAAAGCAGAACCACCTCATGGCGAAGCAACAACAGACAACGGCCCACAGCTAGCTCACCGCCGTGATCGCGCTCTCACCCGGCAACAGTTCCCTCACATGGCAAACGGACGACGCCCGTTGCCGTCTTGTTCCTTTCAGATAAAGATGACGAGCTCACGTACAAACACTGAGCTCCACATGCACTGGTTGCATGAACCGGGACACATCACGCGCTGGTCTCTGTCCGCTGGTGGCCTGCGGCTGGTTCGTCTTGGAGTGCAGAGAACACATCGGCCGTGGCCATGTGGCTGCGTGTCTGAACTTGTCTCTGAATGAAGCTGATCCAGTGAGGCCGGGTCCCCTTCTACCTGAGTGCGCCAGAAGACACTTTTCTTCTCCTCATTTTTTTTGTGGAGGCCGCGGGGAGTCCAGGGATTAACTAACATCAATGGATGGCTACGGAAATCGGGTAATATTTGCAAACGGTTGGGTCAAGCTCAAGCCACATGTGGCACTGGATGAAAACCACCCGTATCCAAAGTCCGTCTCACTGTCACTGCGTCTCTGTCATTCCGTCCCCCCTGAAGAACAATGCAAAATGGATGGATAAGGACAATTCAAGCCACATCATTGATTGGAATGGTGTATGTTATCGTATTTATATGTACTACCCCGTTCCCAAAATGTTGACGTCTCCTACAGGAACAAAGAACTACTCTATTCCGTTTTTGTTGTTGCTGGTTAGCTCAACTTTGAGCTAACCAACGACAAGAAAATCAGAACGGAGGGAGTAAAAAAACAACTACCGAGGTTGGTGGGAACGATAATATTTAAAATACGGAGGAAGTATTTTTTAGATGATGAGGGTAAAAAATGAAAAGAAAATAAGGCAGCTCTCGGTTTTTCCCTTTATATGATTTCAATAATTCGACATATCTCACAGAGCTTATCTAGTGAGCTAGTAGTCTATTGACTGGCACGCAATCAAGTTTGTAGTGAAGAAAATACTTTTTTCGAAAGCCACGGAACATTAAGAGGGTTCCGACATATATTAATATAAGAAGAAAGCGTGTCATATTAAGGGAAACGAGCTCAACAAAACTTTCATTTAAGTTGTGAGCAGAGTTGAAGAAGCTACCAAAAAAAAATCTTCCTGATAAAGTAGATGGAGTGTATTCTGCAGCATATTCTTGAAGCTATGTACTAAACTACAAAACTATTATTGGTTTCCTCTTTGTTAATTGGAAAAAGCTTGTGGCCCGATGGCTGTGAAAACATTATAGTGCATGTGTCTTCGAGAAGGCCTCACCAAGTGCTCAAAAAGTCATACAAGACATCAAGGAGGATGCTAGGCTGTGGTGCCTTGCAGGCACCAAGGGGCCGAGCAGATTGCAGTCTTAGCTGCCTTAGGATGGGTCGAGTCAAATTTGTAAATGGGTAATAAGTTCTGTACACAATCAAGACGCCATGTGGGTGGCATGTAATGATCTATTTTGAATCTTAAACTCTACTTAATATAAAGATGTGTAGTTCTCCTGCATGTTCGAGAAAAAAATTGTGCATAATTGCGTCTTCCACCCGGCTAGAGGTGTTCTTGATGTTCACACATAGCTTCCAACCTTTGGGGTTCAAGTGATAGACATCATATACGATTTTCAAGGACCTGACCCTTTTCTCGTAGCGCAGAAGTCTGAATAATGGGCCTTCACCAGAAGGCACTGCAAACTTAGGGGCGATAGGCAATAATAGAAGCCAACAATTAAAAACCAGAGCCAGGGGTAGTATCATCTACTTAACAATTAAAGGGGACAAGTAAGCAGAGATACTTAAGGAAAGAAATAGATCAAATTTCGAATTGCCCTATAAGTATTAAAGGACCCGGCCGGGGCCCAAAATTACCACACCCCATAAGGAAATATTGTCTGGAGCCTTCATGTAGATTTCCTTTAGATCTCTAACAGCTTGTTTTGAATACCACCAGTTGCTTATAACACAAACTTAAGCAATAAAAACACTAGCATTTCCATCAAAAAATAAATAAAACACTAGCAGTTAAAGCATAATCACAGTTCCATAATGCAGTAACGGATTCGTTTTGAACGGGTAAAAGCATCAGGCACTCACCAGCGCACAAGATTCCATGGGCCAGTCCAAATCAGAGCCATTTTTGCCATCCTCCAAAAAAAGAGTCACCGACACATTGTCACAAAAGAAAGGCTTCCAAAAGATACTGTCCATGTACGCACTAATAGTGCACCCAGACTCCGAACAACATCGGATCATCTTAGGAACCAACTCTGAATCAAATTTATCTTGGACACAAAAAAGGATGGCCGGTTATATTGACAGCAGGATCCAGCGTAAGCTTCCTTTACGAGAGACGACTGTGCTCTGCTATGTGTGTATGACAGACATCTTGTTAGCTAATGGAATTTAATCTGGTAGGAGGGTGAGATGTCCTGAGCGTAACAGCTAGCTGGTTGGCTCATATACTACCGGGAACAGGATTGTCGAGCTCAAACAATGCAGGTATCCATCACTGTAGGAAACTAAAACATGAGAAAGAGCCAAGGAAGAAACTGTTAACCAGAAAAAAAGGCACTAGGTGGCAAGATGGGGTGATTAGCACGGGAGAGCGTGCACTTTCTCAGAATTCAGAAAAGGGGACAAACTTTGCACTTCATGAGGTCCCCCGAATTCCCACAGTACCAGCAAACCTATCCCTAGCCACCAACTGATGCCAAAGTTTTTTAATGCCAGGAAAAAGGCCAGCAAATGAGGGTCACACCCAGCCAACTCTCTCAAATCTCTCACCTCAGATCATGCACCAATACCTCCCCCATCATAAATTCCATCTCCTCTCCACCACTGCTCCCCGCAACCATATTAACCTCCCTACAAATAGCCACCAAGAAACCCAGAGGCATACATACACATTTAATTTAGCAGCAGCAATGGAGATAGAGTCTGTCAAGTGCGAGTGCTGTGGCCTGAGAGAGGACTGCACCCAGAACTATATTGCCAGCGTGAGAGCAAGCTTCAACGGCCAGTGGCTGTGTGGGCTGTGCTGTGAGGCCGTCAGGGAAGAGGCTTACAGGAAGAAGGCTCAGCCGGGCGTGGAGGAGGCTGTCAGGGCTCATATGGCGTTCTGCAACATGTTGTCCAACCCGGCCGTCCGGGTGGCCGACGGCATGCGCCTGATGCTCCGGAGAAGGTCCGGCGACATGTCGAAGCCAGAGTCAGCCAAGAAGTACAGCACCTCGCAGGTCGGAGACGGGTCATCTGTGAAGTTATACTGAAGGCAACGTCCGTCCATCCAGGTTTCCTTCTTCATAACCTGAAATCCTTTTGTCAGTTCTTTTTATTGTACTGTACGTTCTTGTCATGGCATGATTTTGGGATGTACATAAAGATTCATGGGAATAGATGCTTGCTAGTATTGTCTCGCTTTGAGCTGAAGTTGTCTTCTTCTCTGTGACCAGGAAACAATCATTGAGTTGATAAGATATGCTTATATATATATATGCTAACCGTTTTCTGTTTGCAACCTAACAGAGGCAGAGAAGGGTAGCATGTGCAAGCTTGTATTGTTCACACCTCAAGGTCGTCGTGCTCGCTGTACCTGACTTGACCAGTGATGTGGACACTACACCTTCAAGGAATACTGTACTGCCAAACTGGTTGCTGCACTTGCACCATAATGCTCTGCTCTTCCATCTGAACACAGGCTCTGCTTTCTGGTACCAAAGTGGCGGAATGAAGCTTACTGTACATCATCAAAACAGGAACGTGTCTCTGCAGAGATTGAAATAGATTCATAGTTATTTTAGTAAGAACGATCCATATGTCCTACAAAATTCGTGGTTCAATCTGGTACAGATTGTTTTTTTTAAGATACTGAATCAACATGCACATTGCGTCCACTCTTACCAATCAAGTCCAGGCCCGAAGATGAGACGTCCATATCTTACATAGAGGGCGGCATAACCGTACTTTGACTTTTCCCCCCTTCAAAATATTGGATAAACGTACTGTTTTGTGCCACTGAAACTCCCCTTTTTTACTTAAGCGTGTGTTTGTCTCGCAAATCACTTGAGCAACAAGCTAACTCAAGGCAAAAACTAGGCTTTGCAGGAATCTCTCTGCATGAGTGCGTGTGCGAAAGGATCCAAGAGGATGCGTGAGAATGGCGACATCGTGCGATCGCGACGTGAAAGAGAAAACACGACGCAGTCCGTAATCTGGTGGTGAAAGGCACATGGGACTATGCGAGCGCTCAAACCCCCGTCCCGTATCAGCCTCTAACGAAGGCAGCCGTCAATGACCGTATTTCTAAAAAAAACTTTTCTGAACAACTTTGTGCCAGCCTGCCAGGCACAATTTTTCAAAGAATAGACACAAATCGCAGTACATGGCCATCCCAACCCAGCTAGTTTTAAGAGAAACTGATTCATCAGATGCGGTGGTCGATGCAGTTGTCGGTTGTGGCACAAACTGTTTAAAACTCGCGGACTTCATGTGTGGCGGGACTGCACGCGCACCCTGAGTCGTCTCGCCCAATGATGTTTTTTATTGGAAACTCTGACAAGCGCCTCTAGCACAGGTGGTGGTGGTGATAGCCATTATTGAGGTTAGGATTTTGGGGACTGCTTGGCGGCGCCGGCGGCAATGAGCTCCGGTGATAGAAGGTTTCCATGGGAATTAGCGGCGAGGCAGCGGGGGCACTGCTTCGGCCGCGAGTGGTCGGCAGGACGGAGCTACGGAGGAGGCCGAGGCTGACGGACAGACGGAGTTGGATGGCAGCACGGGAGTAGGAGCGCGAGAAAGACGATGGAGGCGGTGTGAAGATAATGGAATAAGGTTTTGGCCTTGGTCTTGCGCACAAAACAGAAGTGATGATAGGATTACATGCCCAGATTACAACAAACATATGTCGTAGATATAGAAATAGAATCCACGTTTACAACCGAAGGAGATAATCTCCAATCAGCACATAACAGAAAGAGGCAATATATAATCAATAGGATCTTGTCGCTTGACTGCCCCCCTGTATCTCGATGGTGTCATTGCTAAGTTGAGATTGAGTCGATGCCTTCATAATTGCTAGGATCTTGTCGCTTGACAACCCCCTCAATATCAACGGTGTCGTTGCTAAGTTGAGATTGAATTGATGCCTTTGGAACAATGCTTGGGAGAGTGGCTTGGTTAATCCATCAACGCATTGATCCTTGGTACATAGGAACCGAATTTGTAGTTCTTTGCTTGCAACTCTTTCCTCACCGAAGTGCAAATCGACTTCAATATGCTTGGTGCGGTCATGAAACCTTGGATTAGCATAGAGGTATGTTGCCCCCAAGTTATCACACCAGAGAACCGGTGCATGGAAAGAGCGTGAGAACCCTAATTCAGCAAGTAGAGACTGCAACTAAATAATATATGTCGTGGTGTTTGCCAGAGTCTTATGCTCTGATTCCGTGCTGGATCTATATATAGTAGCTTGTTTGTGAGAGCTCCATGAAATGAGATTGGGCCCAAAATACACCAGAAATTCACCCATAGAGTGTTGATCATCAGCACAACCTACCCAGTCAGAGTCAGAGTAAGCGCTGAGTAATGTGGAGGTGGACTTAGTGATCTGCAGGCCATCATCAAGCATGAATTTAAGATATCGTAAGATGTGCTAACCGCCATCTAGTACTGATCAGTGGGTTGTTGCATGTACTGGTAGACTTTGTTGACAACAAAGGCAACGTCCGGTCTGGTCATCATAAGATATTGCAAGGCACCAACTGTGCTCCTGAAATTAGTGACATTTGCAGGAGAAAAGGGTGTACCGGCATGTCATGAAATCTTCTCTGAGCTGGACATTGGAGTAGAAACCGGTCGACAATTCATCATATTAGTCTTGTGTAAGAACACAGTGATATATTTCCGACGAGACAGAATCAACCCAAATGGAGATGGGAAAACCTCAATGCCCAAGTAATAATGGAGAGGTCCAAGATCTTTGCTAGCAAATGTTGAATCCAGTTGTCGAAGCAGATGACTCATAGCTGAGGGAGTTGAACTGACAATGATGAGGTCATCAACATATACGAGGACATACATGGCCACCTGAGAAGACTTGTAGATGAACAATGAGATGCCTATTTTGCAGGGTCAGAATTGCAATGCACAGAGCTTTGAATTGAGTGTAGAGTGTTAGACACATGGCACTTGTTTCAGGCCATACATGGCTTTCTGAAGTTTGCACACATGATGAGGATGATCGGTTCTGATGAAGCCCGGAGGTTGTGAAATATAATTAGTTTCTTGAAGATCCCCATTCAAGAATGCATTCTTGACATCTGCTTGCCGAATACTCCAACCTTTGGATATGGCAATGGAGAGGATGAGACAAACAATGGCGGGCTTAATAACTGGGCTAAACGTCTCAGCATAATCAAGACCATAATGCTAGCTAAAGCCTTTGGTGACCAGTCGGGCTTTGTAGCGTTCACATGTGCCATCTGCATGATGTTTCATCTTAAAAATCCACTTGCAATCAATCAGACTCTTGCCAGGACTTGCTAGAACAAGCTGCCATGTGTTATTGTGGATCAAGGCATTGCACTCCTCTTGCATAGCCTGCTGCCATTCTGGAGAGTGAAGAGCTCGTGAGTATGACACCGGTTCTGAATCATTAGATGATGGTGGGGTGTGTTGGACCAAAAAACCCTTTCTTGCTTGGATCATACCGCAGGACATCTGGACCAAAGTCTTTAATCTTGACAATGTTGTTCTAGAGTCTTATGCGTGGACATTGAGGCGAGGAAGCAGGAGCCGATGAATGTGGCTGTTGTATAGCATCTGAGTGGTTAGTAGTCGGGGCTGGCAATTCCAACAATTGTGGCTGGTCTGGCACCTGGGGGTTTTCCACCGTAGCAAAACACGAGTCCTGTAGATGATCTAGCATTGCATCATGAGCCACCAGTGATGGAGGAGCACTGTTATCAAGGACATGTTCCTGCACATGCGAAGCAACAATATCGAGTCTAGACATGCCAGAATTAGAACCATTAGGCATAGCAGGTAATGTGGTCCGAACAACATGTTGATCATGATTGGTTGGAACAGTGGCATTCAATGTAGGAAGAAGGACATGTTCTGGTATAGGTTGAGGGGATTGATTAGGGTTGGTGGCAAATTAAAAATGTC
Source organism: Sporobolus alterniflorus (assembly GCA_008808055.3). Classification (NCBI taxonomy): domain Eukaryota; kingdom Viridiplantae; phylum Streptophyta; class Magnoliopsida; order Poales; family Poaceae; genus Sporobolus; species Sporobolus alterniflorus. The sequence continues at coordinate 7,124 of VSTD030000477.1, read as the reverse complement.
CTTCATAAAAAACCACATCTCGAGAGATGTAAACCTGATTAGACGAAACATGCAAGCATTTGTGGCCTTTGTGCATGCTATTGTACCCCAAGAATACACATTGCATGCATCAAAATGAGAGTTTAGTGGTATTATATGGTCAGAGGTGAGACCAGTAAGCACACTCAAAGACTTTGATGTCAGTATATGTGACAGAACCACCTCAGAAATGAGGGGTTTGTCGCCTCAAGATCAATAAGGGGATTCTCGACCAAGCGAGAATACACTAACACACATATGAAGCATATAAAGACATGATTAAAGTAGAAATTAGGTTATTACAACTTTATTTAGATGTTATAAGAAAGAGACGCAGAAGATGCTTCGAAAGATAGAACATTTGCGAAAGCGTATAACTCGACGTCATAAAAGTATTCACCTTACCCTAGAGGTGAAAACCTTCTTCGACAACTCTACACTTGTGACGAGGTCTAGAACAGAATCCAGCACTCAAAGCCTGAACTTCCCACTAACGGTCGTCAATGGCATCATCGAAAGAGATGAAAGAAGAAACCTGCACACAATAGTTTAAGTAAAGCTTGAGCGACTACGCTCAGTAAGACTGACCCGACATGATCAAGCGGTCAGACTCCTAGACATGCAAAGGCTTCAAATGCCAAAGATTTATAAGCCTACAACAACTACCTTTAATCACTTTTAATCAAGTTCTTGCCATATTAAAGTACTTAACATCATAGGTTTGCAACCTACACTAATCATGCAAGTGTAATCAAACAATAATTGGTATAAGTAATTATCATCATTAACATCAATCTCAAGATACATGTGAATCATAACTGAAGTTCAATCACTACGTTTCAACACAGGAATCAAGCCATCACCCATATCTGAGGGTGTCACGGAGATTCGAATCAGTATACATCTTACGAGGGAAAACCTGACAACACGACGTACGCACGGTCTCCCAGACCTTACGTATGGCTAACTTTTGCTAAGTCCATCCGAGGTCGAAATCACTCCTCTACACTCGAGATGAAATCTTAGTTCTACAGTGATCACTCGGTTGCGCCGTCGTCCTAGGCTACCTCATTCTCCCTCCAACATCCACCATAGAGTAGCGGTTATGGTTCGACTAACCAGTTACAGAAGCTACTAGGTTTACGAAACCCCATAAATCCTGCATGTATCAGTACTATTCAATGCTTGTTCCACAGGGCCCAACACGATGCAGTCCTTAATCGACATAGGCGAGGGCTACCACCGAGGAGCCCCGAATATCTTCTTATCCACTCTTACCATTCTCATCCGGTGATATTCCACTTGCCGACCCTTAGTTTCCTCTTCCAGTCTCAAATTAAGGAGCTTATCAACTTTCCAACAAAAACCAAATCATAGAACCACCATCGTGAGAAGGATCCCTATTGCAAGTGGTTTCTGTCTACTCGACTTGTACCGAAGTTCTGAATTACTAAGCATAGCCATTCTAATGGATTTTCACCATGATAGGATCAAGGATACCTTTGGAAAGAGTAGTAATACATTCTAGGGTTTCAATAAACTCCTATAATGTAAATGCACAAGTCATTAAAGTAAATACAGTTATAAAGCAAAAATCCTGATGGGCGGCATGCACCGGTGCTTGCCTTTGCTTAAGAATAGAAGAAAGTTAGTCTTGAGCTTCACGAATGTTGACCCCTAAGAGCTTCGGCTTGAGCCTCCTTGGTCGACGTCGTAACCACCTAAAGCGGAATGAAATGCACGATTTAATCAATGAATAACGACAAAGGGAACCTTAAGTACCTTGACTTAAGCTTAAAGTGGGCTCGGAAGCTAACAAGGCTCAGGGTTCGATAAACAACATGGTTTGAGCGGACAACTAGGGTTTTCAGGTAAAATTCAAGGTTTCATGGCAAGATGGATAACTTAACCTAATTATTTTTATTAACAAGGTCAACTATCCAAAAAGAGAGTGATCAAATACTTAACCTAGCACATGACTATGAAAAAGGTATGAAACTAACTTTTCCATGCTGATTAGATGGAAGGATAAATTTAGGTCAAGGTTTTACTAATTATTAGCTTTTAAACACTTATTTATGAATTATCCTTGAATTACTAAGCTTTATCCATTATTTTATAATTATTTAAGGAATTACTTTATCTTATATTTTTCTTCTAAAGAATATGTTTGAAATCAAACTTCAGAGTTGGTTTCATAAATTTATCAAATTTATTTTAATTCTAGCAAAATTCAGAAGTTCAAAACCATTTGAATTGATTCAAACAGGGGAAGGGGATTGCATGGCCACGGGCGGCGATGACCGATTCCGGCGATCGGTGGCGCGCAGTGTGGGGCGGCAGGCCGGGGAGGTCCACGAGGATGTGGCGCACCCATTTTGAGGGTCAGCGTGGGAAGAGTCTCACTGGTATGGCTCCCCCACGGCGGTGTGCGACGACTGAAGGGGCTCGCCGGTGGTAGGCCACAAGAGAGGTGGAGGGAGGAGGCTAACGAGCCGGGGAGGAAGTTGGTCCTCACGCGGTCCTCTAGGAGGCGTCGGTTGGGCCGAGGGATGGCCGGAGTAGCCCGATGACAGTCAGCTCGCGGAGGAAGTGGCGGCGGAGGGGAACCGGCTATTGCGGCGCGGACCGTGGGTCGTTGGAGGCGGCCGATGGGTCGAGGAGGTGCAGTGCGCTAGTGGGGTCCTCTTGACGGCGACGGCGAGCCCGGACAGTGGACGGATGAGGCTGCCCACAGGGAGGTGCTGATGGCGGAGATGGATGAAAGTGGCTGACTCGCGTCGGGGTGACTCCTCGCGGTGGTGCTGCAAGCTCAAGGACGACACAGCTCTACGACAGCTCGCCCGAGGCTTGGCGCTGTAGCTCACCAGCGGTGGTCGGCACGGCACGAGGAGCAGCAGCGTGGTGGCGACTCGGCGCAGATTAGAGCGCGCGCGGGATGGCGAGGAGCAGAGTGGAGTGAGGCTTGGTTTTGACTCCACGGTAGCGCAAACGATAAGGGGTGGTGCATGGCCGACACGTGGCCGGCGTTGGCTGGAGCAGCTCACGACGTCAGTTAGAACAAGCATCGCAGTCGGAACGCTCGGGTGCGGTCGGGACGGAGCCGGTCAGAACGTAGGCGCGGGCGTGCATGGAGCTGGGTCGGCCGCGACCCGATAAGAGCTAGCGTGTGGCACTGTAGTAGTGGGCCACGCTGCATCGAGGCCGGGCCGGATAACTTCTTTCTTTTATTCCAAGGATTTTCCAAATATGGAATTGATTCAAACTTGCAAAACATGAAACCGATACTTACAGAACTCCAAAAAAATCCAAACTTGTCAGGATAGCAGATAATTTCAAATGGAAACAATTTTACTTGTTGTCCCAACTTCAAAATCCCTCTAGATTTTGAATTAGATATTTTGGAAACAAAACCAATTTGAATCTTGCTTGAATTTTAAAGGGGTTCAAACCTTTTGCGAAAATCTCATAAATTCCTTAAAATTCTAACTTCACATAATTTCAAGAATATAAATTTAGATTGACTCACTTGTATTCAAAAAATTGAAGTTCCTTTACAAGTGGCAAATATGACTTGGAATAATAATATTCAAAGATAAGATTCAAATTCAAATATGAACTTTAACCAAGATACACTGTAGATTACATTATAGATATTCTATAGAAATATTGTAGCTGCTACAGTAACACTAGGGTATCACAATATAGATAGGTTTCTTGTTCAATAACATTTCGAAAGGTGTACGGTTACTAAGAGTTTTGCTGAGTAACCGATTGATGAGGTAACATACACTAAGAAATACCTTATCCCAGAAGCATACCTGCAGAAAACGGATCAAACAGTCATCAACCTTCACACATGGCCTTAAGGAATCAGCACTCATGTGTCCACTCATGCCCATAGTGGACCAACACTTTCGTGCCCACTCAATTCCTACAAGCTACTCACAAACAACCAAAATCTTCATGAACAATAAAAAAGCATTTACAACCCTAATAGTTCTACTAAAGCCACTAATAACAAAAGAACTTTATCAACAACAAAATAAGTTGAACGCTCTCAAAAATCACCACATACCTCTGTCAGCATAATTTTGTAGTTGCAATATGAACACTATGGAAATTGGTAAAGTGTGTTGTGCACATGGGCCAAACCGGCCGGCCCAACTCGGCTTGGCTTGGCTTGGCTTGGCTTGGCTCTTGCCCAGGCCACACGAGGAGGGGAGTGGCCAATGGTGATGGCCATGTTGGGGCGGCGGCGGCCTGACCATTTCTGGCTGGCCAACGACGAGGGGTGTTGGGGAGCCGACTAGGAGCATGAGGGCGCTGCGGAGGTCGTGAGCTCACCGGAAGTGCTCGCCCACGGTGGCGGTGGTCGACGGAGGGGAACCAATGACGCTAGCTCAGATGAGTGGACGATGCGCCCGACGGTTGGGTCCTAGAGTAACGCGGAGCCGACGTGGAGCTCATGGAGGTTGAAGGGTGCCGATTCATGTCCGGAGGCAAGTTGTCGACGGCAAGTCCCTTTTTGTTAGAAGCAGTGGTGATAAATCGGGTGGTTCGGGGAAGCCTTGTGGTGGACGACGGCTCGGGGATGCAACACCGCTCGGGGAGATGAAGACGGTGCTAGATTGCGTCAACAAATGCACCACGGCGCGGTGCAGTGCAGTGCGAAGAGGCGAGGTGGAGTGCCATGATGGGCTTCTCGAGCTAGGGCAGCAAGAGGATAAGGCCACAACAGTACGTGGGGCAAGTGGTCGGCGCAGCGTCGGTTGATGCTGGTCGAAATAGGGCAGGCGCAGCGGTGACTAGGTCTGGTGGTGATGGTGCACGCGGTGACCGGGCGCGCAGTCACTTGGCACTGGGGCGGCTGATAGATGGCCCCCCTAAAATTTTCCTAGAGGGGGGCGGTGAATAGACAAAACTTGAATTTTACACATTTTTAAAAATAATTAGTCATGTTGGACTGGTCTGACCGGTATGAGTAAATTCAATCTGAATTTCCCCAACAGGCAATACAGTTCACTGAAGATATGCAATGTACTCCTAGAGATATTCAGAGATAGATATACACAATATTTACTAAACAATAGAGCACATCATAACATATAACGTGCAAGCACAATTGAACTAGAAAGTAAAGCGGAAGGTAAACCAAAAGAGAGAGATAATGATTTATTTATCGAAGTTTGGAATCACCAACCTCGTGATTACTATGTCTTCGTTAAGGAAGCTTGAGTTACTAACAAGGCCAACTCCAAGCTGGGTCTCTTTCAACCGCTTTCTTACTTCACTATCTCTTGTTTCGTTCCTTTCGGAAGCAAAACGGACATTCACAAACTTTCCCACGGCTCATCACAACCTTGGGAGCTCTAGGGCGATGCCTAGCTGTCTAGGAGGCTTCACCTCCAAGAGTAACAAATGCCACAAAAATTGCTTCACAAAGCTCAAATGCTCAAGTGCTCATAAAGAGGATTCTCTCAACCCACCACTAGGGTTTTCTCACAAATCACAAGATCCTCACAAAGAGGGGTTGGGGAGAGCTCACAAAGGCTTGTGATGAGTGTATTTTATGGGTGGCACCAGCACCCTCTAAAGGAGGGAGGGAGAAAGATTTTATACTTGTCCCCCCAAAAACTAGCCGTTGAAAACTAGCCAGTAAAAAGCAGAACATCCGATTTTGGAAACTGGGACGTCCGGTATTTAAAAACTAGCCGTTGGAACTCATCTGTCCAAACCGGACCATCCGGTTTTTTTTGGTTTAGTGAGATGTGGAGTGTGTGTGACCATTATGTTTCACTCATCTCACTTAGGTATTTAGGCTTTTGTTCAGTATGAGACTTTATTGACAATCTACGTAGCATCCCTCTTGATAGAGCAGCATACCTATACTCAAGGTTAAATATAAAATACATTTCTTCAATTTAAGCTTGCACAAGGTGATTGCTGCCACTTCATCTCTTTTTGACTTCATGGGGGTTGTCACACTTGATCTTGTTTTGGCATTGACTCTTAGGAGGTTGTGACTTAGGATACTTCAAACCATATAATCAATTTTCACTTTTGATCTCCAAATCAATTTATATCTTGATTCAATAAAGATTGACACTTAGAGATATGTGATTCTTCATGGCTAGCTTGATACCTCAGATTCAAACATCCACTTGCCCTTCTCCATCACATCCGGTACCTCGACGTCAAGACTCCCACTTATTCTTCTCTGATGCATGGTTCATCATGGCTAAGTCCTTGTTAATCCTTCTTCAGCTACCATCATGTCTCACACATCACTTCATGTCTTTCATAGACTCATTCTTGAAAACCACAAGTGTTGAACAAGTCATAAGTGTTAAACCAAGTTAATATTATTTTTCTTATTGTTCATGTGCTTTTCTTGCTTGGCTTGACATAGACTCTTTAATATGAAACTATCGATTAGTTGACATCATATATTGATCATATAATTCCATTTGCTCCATAATTGTACACCAAGAGATATATCAATGAATTCATTAGTACTTTCCATTTAGAATCAGCTTATACACTTAACAAACAATATTAGTCATTTAATCAAGTTGTCATACAATACACCAAAATCCGTTAGGGGCCTAGATGCACTTTCATGTATCGCTTCCACTGTGTTTTTGAAACTCTAACAATGCACAAATGAACTCTATGTTGTAATCGAAGAATCTATGTAATAACTCACTTTTATGTGGGTTATTTGTATGTGATGTATTACTTTACAATTATTACTTCTATAGTGATGCCTCGTGGAGATCATGGTGAGACTAACTATCCTTGCTTAAGGGCGGGATGTCACAACTAGGCCTGATAATGAGCCAGAAATTTGTACTAGCTATGGTGTGGGTCAGGTCGGATTATGATTGGATCAACATTCTATTTATTTTTGACTTAGTTTATAAAAGGACTGAAAATCTTTGTGAAATGGCACAAGGATTGGGGCCCTTTACTAGGCTTACGGGCAGCCGACACGCGGACGGTGATGGACGGCGTGACGAGAGAGAGAGAGAGAGAGAGAGAGAGAGAGAGAGAGAGGGGGGGGGGGGGGAAGACAAGAGCATTTTGGCCATTTTGAAAAAAAA
>VSTD030000476.1:1695-12594 GCA_008808055.3 Sporobolus alterniflorus | reverse complement strand
GCTGCGAGGAGGTGGAGGCCGGGCAACGGCCGCTACGTACTACCTATCGCTGCCTCGACTCGCACCGCGGCGACCCGGCGCCTTCCTGCGACCGCCAACACGCGTCCTCCGCGGCTTCGGTTACTAGTCGTCAGTGATGACATAAGAGAGCCGGTGTCCTCGTGGTCCATGCATGTGTAGCGCAGGTCGTACAATAATGTATCAGCTACCGTATGGCTACGCGCACGCACGTTCTGATCCCATCGTTTCATTGTCTGTCTCTGTCAAATAAGTTGTAATGCTGTGTCTTTCTTCTCAAAATAAGTTTGTGATGTTGTATGCGATTGAAGATCAGCTAGTTAGATTTCTAGTGGTGGAACTAACTCACTCAGATTTAAATTCTATATTTGATATGAGTGTTATATTTATGACTAATTATTCTTTCAGTGGGAGGCGACATCTCCTGTCGACAGTGAGACGCTCTTGGTGACCAACTTCATGAATCTCAAGATCAAACCGGCTTAGTCTTTCGGAAGTGCTCATATGGTTAATATGTGCGTGCGTGTGTTAAGGGGTGAATGATCATACGTGTATGAGTATCTACGTTTGTACTGTGTTTCTAAAAAAAGAATTAACCGTAGAGCACATGTTTTGAGCTTGTTCCAGCCCAGCCCACCTCGCAGACTGTCAAAGGCCAGTGTGTGTTGCTTGTTGCTATTTGTGTGGGCCAGATGGGCTCGATCGGTTAGGCTGGTTCCAGTGCCGAGGCGGATTTCAGTTATTATTTTTTCTTAGGAATTTTTTTTGTTGTTCCTAGATTTGTCTTGAATATTTTTTTTTGCTGTTCACAAAATTATTCACACTGATATAAAAAATTCCTTTCATATGAGCTGTTACATATCACAATGACATGGAAGGGATTGAAATTTCGTAACAATGGCATCGGAGGCATTACAATGTTGATTGGCAACTGTAGCAAGGGCAAATTGGTCATTTTACTGTTCCATCAAGCTCAAACTAACGGAATGCTGACGGCAATAACATAGAAGGGTAAAGAATTGTAACTCAGTGGCATACAAAAGATAAGAGGTTTTATGATGGTCCATAGGAGACCAGAAGAAATTGCAATGGCTTATAAAGAATTATCCGTTTTCTTGTGTGTCCTGGAAACATTGCTTTGCTATTCGATGCTTAGGCAGAGTCGCAGACTAGTCCTCCACTTCCAGAAACTGGTGAGCCCTTGGAAAAGTACCTGCTAGCTGAATAAAGACGAAGAAGATGAGCAGGCAATTTCAGTGTTACTTCTTGTCTTGTCAGATAAAACAGTGCATTATCACCAATTCAGTCCAGTTCTTCACACGCGTTCGAACTCGGTTACTAGTGCAGCACGAGATTAGTATCTTCATTAGTCTGAAACGGCATCTTCGATCTCCTCAGGGTGCGCTGGAAGACGGGCAGCAGATTGCCGTGAAGAAGCTATCGATGGGGTCACGGCAAGGCGTGCGCGAGTTCCTCAACGAGGTGAGGCTTCTGCTCAAGGTGCAGCACCGGAACCTGGTGTCCCTGCTCGGCTGCTGCGCTTCCTCCGGTCACAAGATGCTCGTCTATCCCTACTTCCCCAATGGCAGCCTCGATCACATTCTCTTCGGTGAGAGCCCCCCTGTCCGCTCACAACTGGTTGTTATCCTGGTAAACTGCTATTGTCGGATTCTGAAATTCTGAAAGCCATGGCACTTGTTGTGGTGTGAGACAATTTAGCTGCTGCCATCAACAGAATAATTTAAGACTACTTAGTACATTAATGGAATTAGTCTGTCAGACAAATATGCATGTATTAACCACCATAACCTCAACATGTAGGACAACTGGACAAAGTTTGCCGTGTTGAATTGTTCTATGCACATCCTGTGGTCAAGATTTGTTCTTTAGTGTTTTGTGCAATAAATAGAGGGTCGAAATTTATCTCTCATAGAAACACAGGAACCGTGTTGAATTGCTTTACTTTCAAACGCAACGAGGTTGATATGTCACGGTGATGTATAAAGGGTTGTTAAGTCAGAGCATCGAATATGAAAGTAGTCTTCCAGATGATGTCAGGTATTGAAAAGTTTGCTTTCACGCACACTCCATCGAAAGCTGATTTTGTCTACAGTATTATACTGACCTTAAACTGAGTCAAAGGTACTTTATTGATTCTTAAGGCTCAAAATATCACATTACATCAAATCAGTTATTATGGCGACGTACTTGGTCCTGCTCCTGCATTGACCAGCTACGTGATTAGGATTTCTTTTCATCATCAAGTATTTGTAAATAAATGCAGAAAATATATGTTTTTAATAAATGAATGTCCGGCAAGCAGACTGCCCACCGGCCACCGGAGATTAATTAAGGTAGAACCAGGCGCGCAGTCCTCTAACCAGTTGCCCACGAGAGTCTTGGTGAAAAAAAAATTAGAAAGAGAAGAAAAATACTCCTTCTGCCTCCTTTTCTTCTGCCTATTACAAAAAAAACAAAAAAATAGAAACACCAAATTGATATGTGTATTTGTCTTCTGTACGGTTAGTAGTCCTCATCCCTTGTGCATGCGGCGCTTGGTCTAGCTGACTAGTTAATACTCACTCCGTTTCGTAATACTTGCCAGTGTGAAACAGATGGAATACATTAATCAGCGTCTGTTAGCCTACCGTGGGGGCTAATCTCCCTACCTTGCGGGCCCAGGACCAGACGTTCCCATGGAAGCCAGGACTTTAGCAAGCGGGAGCATGCAAAACGAAGTGTTACAGCGATGGATTAAATGGAGTTTTGTTTCTCCTTGGTCTCTGCTTCCATGGGAAATACGCAGAAGAAAAGGGCAGGGTGGGAGTATATGTGTTTATACGCAATGCTTAACCATGTGTTATTTGATTCCAATTGCACATTACATCCAAACTTACCTGCAAACATAGTTAAGCAGTTTGTTCTCTGACATACGCTGTTGTTTGTTTCTTTGACACATTCAGACAGGAAGAAGAGAGTACAGCTGGACTGGACGAAACGGTACCAGATAATTAACGGGTTAGCGAGGGGTCTCCTCTACCTTCACGAGGAATCTCCGGTTAAGATTATCCACAGGGACATCAAGGCCAGCAACGTGCTCCTCGATGACAAGCTGAACCCAAAGATTTCAGACTTCGGCATGGCGAGGCTCTTCCTGGAGGACGCTACGCACGTGAACACATTCAGAATCTCCGGCACATAGTGAGTTCGAACTGTTCTGCTTCTGTTTCTCGTTTCGGTTCATAGAAAATGCTTGCGGACATACCGAAATTATGGATTGCAGTGGTTATATGGCTCCAGAGTACGCGATGAACGGTTACTTGTCTGCAAAGACAGACGTGTTCAGCTTCGGGATCCTGGTTTTGGAAATAGTGAGCGGACGCAAGAACATCGATCAGCATGTGGACGAAGAAAAAATTGACCTCTTGAATTACGTGAGTACTCCCGTACTAGTTAGATTCTTCGGAAGGAAAAATCTCTGCCTAACCCTGCGTAGTATAGTACGATTTTTACAAAAACTGACAGATGACTGTGTTGCCGTGCTGAATCTTCTGAAACTTTGTATTCAGACATGGAAGCTGTTCGAGGAAGAACGGTCCCTGGAGATCGTGGACCCGTCTATGCCGGATTGGGACACGGAACAGGCTCTACTGTGCATCCAGCTTGGCCTGCTGTGCTGCCAGGTCGTCGTGCCGGACCGACCGGACATGCACAGCGTGCACCTCATGCTGTCCAGTGACTCGTTCACGCTGCCCAAGCCCGGGAAGCCGGCGACCCACGGCCGCACCGGCCGGTGGATCACCACCACCACCTCTGCGTCGGCCTCCGGCTCCTCCAACACGACCACGGCCTCCGCGCTGGCCTATATCGCCGAGGACGAGTCCAGGAACTCCATTTCCATATCCTTCACCACGGAAGGCCGGTAAATACTTTTGTCGGCGGTCGACCGAACGGAATCAGCGTATATTTTGGTTCGGAGGGAGAGTAGGCCCGTCGACGTCAATCTCAGTGGACATAGGGTCTATACTAGTTCGGGCCTTTGCAAGGATAACAAACCATCGCATTTTAATTTTTTAGAAATTCTTTGTAAATGATTCTTCCAGGAATTTCGGAACTTTGCGAGTTTGATAAGGACACGAATGGTTGAATTTGCAACGGCTGAACTCCGAGCTTCCTTAATCCAAGGACGCCAAGAAAGTCCTGCTACATAAATGGGCCGTATTCCATCTATGTCCTAGAGAAGTTTCTGCCCCATAACTACCTGGTCCAGGAATGTCCTTCAGGTGGGCTTTCGGCTACACATGCTCCAAAAATCTCACGCCTTGATCGGTCAAGCCGCCGTCGTTATTTCAATCTGAAGAAAAGGTCGCTTAGAATTTTGATCAAACGGACCACCATTTGTCTACCTTGACTAAGTTACAAATTAGCTTCTTGACTAAGGTCCTGTTTAGATTCATTAAGTTTTTTTTTATAAAAACTAGTTTCTAACAATAACTTGTAAAAACTAGTTTCTAAAAAAACTAGTTATGGGTGGTTGGAGACCCGTTTCTAAAAGTTTTTAGAAACTCGAATGAAATTTTCACCCCTCATTTAATTTGCTTGTAGAGAAAGGAAGATGTGGTGGGACAAGCTGTAAATAATGTGCAATTAATAAATGTCATGAGATAATTAGTAAAAAAGCTGGTTTTAGCTAGCGTGGACCCACTAATGATTTTTTAAGAAAGTGGGTTTCTAGTTTTTAAAAGCTAAAGCAAAAATTGTCCTATTTGGAAATTTGTCAGTTTTTAGAAACTGGTTTATTAAAAACTCAATGGATTCAAATAGGACATAAGGCTAGACGTTCAAATCAAGCGACTTTTGTGAGACAGTTTTTTCTTATATACAAACAATACATATTCCACTACACTTACTTAAGCACAATCAACATCCACACGCTTACCTAATAAAGTGTGGCATGGTTAAGATTAGATTATGGTGAGGTAGGCATGGATGCAAACATGCCCGAAGTATTTTATTCCATAGGCTTCGGATCAATAAAAAGCTTACTGCATGCTTCAGGGTCAGTTCAATCATCGCGTATGAACCTGCTGTACCTTTGCGTGCGAATATTTCAGAGGCCCCGCATTATTTTGCGCGACTTGTTGCTGCAGATCTCTCATGCTATGCTAGGCACCGCGCAGCGCAGTACGCGTGAGAGTACCATCTGATTCCAGCTTAACCTGAATGAAATGCAAGATCGTTGTCAAGTGTCCACAAAAATCTCAAGTGGCAATAATTTATTGTCTTCCTGACCTTGCACGCAGATCAACGGCATTCTACCTGAATGTACCTATTCACACGTCGCTGTTCTTTAGAACAACACGCCGCGTTTTTCAGCTTACATTACTACTGCTTTTTTTGTTTTTTTTCCTGAATCAAGTTGAGAGTTGCTGTGGAATGAATCATGCATGTTGCGATGAAGATAGATGCTGACAACATGCGATGGGCCCGATATGAACGAATCCCTAGGGCGAATGAATTGGCTTCTGAGAACGAGAGGGTTCGTTCTGTTGCTTTGAGCTCCGAAAAGCTACAGCGGCGAGCTGATCATATGGACAGGTCGCAGGGAACCGCCCAAGTACGTACATAGGGTCCCAGCGAGTCTGACGACGCGCATGCGTGTAGCCCACACGGAGTACATATATCTACAGGAACATTAACCGCTTCCCTCTCCGAGCCGTAAACACAGAATGAATTGGAAGATGACGTACTGTATCTGATAAGCAAGGCCGCCGGGTTCACTCGCCATTTCGTGATGCGTACATATCCGTAGAAGAGAATCGGCGTGCTGCCCTTGGAGAAGAACAAAAGCGAGAGCTCAGCTCGAGTAGTGGTGTCCATGCCGCATGTGACGCAGAATCAGAAAAATGCTAATAAAGCATATGCGTGGAGCGCACTGTCGATCGTCAGTAGTAGCAGTTGTGAGCCGCACTAGATTCAAAGAACTGCAGCTGTCTTTATTACAGTTGCGGTTTATGTCTGCATCAGCTGGAATAAAAGTCACATACACATAGCGATAATTTGTAGCACAGAAAAGAAGAAGAAAATTGAACCTGGTGCTCTGAATACTCATGTGCAGTATTGTTTTAGACCATCCATCACACGGAACTTTTTGGACCCTGATCAAAGTCCAAAACGCAAGTAGAGTGCAGTTGAGAAAGCGACCCTTTAACCCACTCGTAAGATTCGCATTCGCTGGCCTGGTGCTGCGGCTTCAGCAATCTACTAGTAGAAGAAAGCCGTACGTCAACGGCTTCCAGATTCTTAGAAGAAGTGGTTGGCATGCAATCGACGGTATTAGTTTTAGACCGGGGGCTACGTGTCTAGGTTGTGACCAAGATCGCACAACGTCTAATTGCTTGCATTGTCCGTGTATGACGATCGATGGCCGCTGTGGTTGCATGTGCTCTTCGCCTCCAAGGTCCATGCTGCGAGTAAGCTCACAGAGAGGATGCAAATCAATCAAAGGCCGGGCGAACGAGGGTTGCCGATCAAAGAGCAGAGCAGCATGGCACACGCATGCGATGTGTTGGTTCGTAGCTTGATACTCTGACGCTGACTGAAAAGGACGGCAGAGCCGGGGGGCGGGGTGGGGGGCAGCCCGGTTGCCTGCGGAAAGGGCACCTAAATCCACGGTGCGCTATCCTCCTCCGGGCCATCAAAACCTGGAGATGCGGTTAAGGATCTGTAAAACGAGCTTTCTTATCACCACGAGCATGTAATACCCGTTGCCGGCCGGCGGCGAGCCCGGACCACGTGAGGGATCCGCGGCGGTGTCACCGGAATCCTAACTTCTCGAAGAAGAAAGGAGGCAGAGGATATTTTTGTTATGGGATTAATTGATTCCTCCTTGTTCATTCGTGCGGGTCATTACATAGCCTCGGGCTCACACGCACCACTTGAGCTTTTACAGTCCACACACTCGCTAAGACCCATTGGGCTCACATTCATCATACGACTAGATTAAACCGACGCCTCGCGCCATTCTTCTCTCAATCACTCAAGCCGGTGTTACACCTCCTCCCGCCAAAGCACCGTCTTGCCTCTAAGACGCAACATCAGGAAACCTGCTGATAAGGACGTACCAGTCCTCCCATGTCGCGGATGCATCAGGAAGCCCTTGTCACTTAACATGTACTTGCGGTACTGTTGCATTACCCTTCTTGACCAGCCTTCTTGCCAATATTGCCTCTGGTTGGAGATGGACTTGGGAGAAATCTGCTGTCATTGGCAGTTCAGAGTACACCGGCGTGAAATCATCAGTAAATGGTTTCAGTTGCGAAATGTGGAACACCAGATGTATCTGGCAATCTGAGGGAAGATCCAACATGTATGTTGCTTTTCCCACCCTGTGGACCACAGTATAGGGAACATAGAACTTATAAGCGAGTTTGGGGTAAGGGCGGTTTACCAGTGATGTTTGTGCGGAAGGCTGGAGCTTGAGCATGACTTTCTCACCAACTTGGAATTCCCTGTCCACCCTATTTTTATCAGCTTGCATCTTTGTTCTGTGTTAGCCTTCATCAGTTGTTGCTTGAGGAGCTCGGTATGGAGTTGTCTGTCAGATAACAATTCTTGGACAGATTTGTTGTCTGTTGGAGGAACCATTGGGGCTGCAATCACATGAGGATCATACCCATATAGAACCTTGAATGGAGTGCATCCCAGAGATGAGTGATATGAAGAGTTATACCAGAATTCTGCCAAGGCTAGCCAGGACTTTCATTTCTTTGGGTTGTCATGAACACAACACCTTAGATATATCTCCAGACACTGGTTTACTCTCTCTGTTTGCCCGTCTATTTGGGGGTGGTATGCAGTGCTTGTAAGCAGCTTAGTGTTGCACAATCTGAACAATTCTTTCCAAAAGTTGCTAGTGAATATTTTGTCTCTATCAGATACCAGAGATGCAGGCATGCCATGCAATTTCACCACCACCAGACACTGGTTTACTCTCTCGGTTTGCCCGTTTGTTTGAGGGTGGTAGGCAGTGCTTGTAAGCAGCTTAGTGTTGCACAATCTGAACAATTCTTTTCAGAAGTTGCTAGTGAATATTTTCTCTATCAGATACCAGAGATGCAAGCATGACATGTAATTTCACCACCACATCCAGAAACTGTTTGACCACATCATGAGCAGAGAAAAGGATGCTTGAGTGGTATAAAATGTGCATATTTTAAGAACCTATCAACCACTACCAATATGGTGTTGAATCCCTCCCACTTTGGAAGCCCTTCGATAAAGGCTGTGGAAATGTCTTGCCATGCCCCCTTAGGTACATGCAAGGGTTGTAGCAGTCCTGTTGTTTGTGTTCTCTCATGTTTGACATGTTGACAAGTGCTACACTGGTTGACATAGTTCTCCACATCACCTTTGATCCCTTTCCATATGAACAATTCTTTGATTCTCTGGTAGGTGGCTTGCACTCCAGAGTGGCCCCCTAAAGCAGTGGAATGGAAAGCTGCTATTAGTTTGGTCCTCAGTGCAGAGTTGTCTGATATCCAAATCTGTGAACCATGCCTGATGATGCCATGCTAAAGAGTGTACCCTGATCATTGGGACTAGTGATGGCTAACTGGGCTAGTAGTTCCTGAGTTGCAGAATCAGTAGCATATGCATTGATCACTTCTTGCAGCCATACAGGCTTAACTTTAGACAGAGCTTGAACCTGCATAAGAGGATGAATCCTGGACAATGCATCTGTTGTTGAATTTTCCCTTCCGTTTCTGTATATGATTTTGAATTGAAACCCCATCAGTCTGGTCATAGCCTTTCTTTGTAGCTCAGAATGTAATGTTTGTTCATTGTAGGCTAAACTCTTGTGATCAGTTCTTATCAGGAATTCCTATCTTTGTAGGTAGGGCCTCCATTTTTCTACAGCCATGATTAAAGCAAGGAACTCTTTCTCATAGATGTATAGGAACTTGTTCTTGGCACTGGGTGGCTTATTGAGAAAAGCAATTGGCTTATCCTTTTGCATCAGCACTGCTCCCAACCCAACATCAGATGCATCAGTTTCAACAATGAACTACTGATTAAAGTCTGGCAGTGCTAGCACTGGTGTGGATGACATTGCCCCCTTGAGCTTGTCAAAAGCCATCTGAGCTGCAACAGACCACTGAAAACTTTTCTTCTTGAGTAAGTTTGTCAATGGTTTGGCTAGTGATCCATAATGCTTGACAAACTTCCTGTAGTAACCAGTGAGTCCTAAAAACCCCCTCAGCTCAGTCACTATGGTAGGTGTGGGCCACTCTTTCATAGCCTGTGTTTTACTTGGGTCAGTGGTCACTCCAACCCCAGATATAATGTGTCCTAGATATTCCAACTCCTGTCGAGCAAAAGCACATTTTGATTTCTTGACATAAAACTTGTGACCTCTCAACAACTCCAACACCAGCTTAATATGTGTAGCACGATCCACTAATGAGCTGTTGTATATCAGGATGTCATCCATGAACACAATAATAAATTTCCTCAAGAATGGTTCCAGAACAGAGTTCATGATACACTCGAATGTTGCTGGGGCATTGCACAAACCAAAAGGCATGACTTTGAACTAGTAGTGGCCATGATGGGTCTTGAAAGCTATTTTGTACTCATCAGCAGTGTGCATTCTCACTTGGTGAAACCCTAACTTGAAGTCCAGTCTAGTGAACACAGTGGCTCCTACCAGCTCATCCAATATTTCATCAATTAGGGGCATATGGAACTTGTTTTTCACAGTGATGGTGTTGAGTCTTCTGTAATCTACACATAATCTCCATGCGCCATCTTTTTTCTGCACCAACAGGACAGGAGAGGCAAAGGGACTTGTACTGGTTGAGATGAGACCTGTCTGCAGGAGTTGTTTCACTTACTTCTCAATTTCATCCTTGTGAAGTAGGGAGTATCTTGTGAAATTCCAAATTTTAAAACCTTCAAATCCCTTTCAAATTCAATTCAAACCATATCCATAAAGTTTAAACCATTAAAGAATAAAATAAAAAACAAAACTGTTCTTTGAATTCGGCCCATTAGCTTCCCTCATGCGCAACCCACTTTTTCTTTCCTTTTCACCTTGTGCGGCCCAACCCAATTTTCCTGGTGCAGCCCAACCCCTTGGCCCGGCAGGCCTCTCCCTTGTTTTCCTTTTTATTTTCTTTTCCTCATTTCTTCTTCCCTGAGATAGCACGGCACCACTGTTGTTGTTTGCTGCTTCTCACTCTGCTCGCTAGCCAAGCTGCCAGCATCACCGCATTTTCATGACACTCTCCAGAATTTTCTGGACCAAGCTCGCCTCTTTCCAATGCCACCGCCTTTCTGTGTCGTCCGCCTCTTCTTGGATCGAGATTTTTTCTCGAAGCCGGTGCTTTGGGCCTCAAAATCATCGCGACGGTTTCTTGATTTGGGTCTCAAAACCAAGTGGGCTTCGGTTTATCAGTTGCACCACAAAACCGATGGAGGGAGGTCAGCGCGAGACACGCGTTAGAGGCAAGTTGAAGACGGATGGATCGATGCGATGGGCTGCGTCGGACTCTACTACCCTACATTTACCGTTTTTAATGTATTAGATCATAGGAGCATAATAGTCATTTATGCTTTTACTTGGACCTATATATAGGACCCTAGAGAAATGTGACTCTTTACCACTTCTCAATTTTATTTTAGCATTCCTAGTGTAGAAGTGAGTTAAGAAATAATTTTTAGTTCCAATCAAATGAGAGAGGGAGGGTGGTGACCTCCATGGATCGGTTGTAATCTTGTGTTGAATCATAATAAAAAACTAATTTTTCAGATCTCATTGTGCTTCCCTTGTTTTCCGGTGTTGGATCCGAGCTATTTCTTATATGGTTGAATGTATTC